>NIVC01002083.1:0-25875 GCA_002269645.1 Macrostomum lignano | reverse complement strand
TTCCTGACACTGCAATCAGACACCCCTGACACTGCAATCAGACATTCCTGACACTGCAATCAGACACCCCTGACACTGCAATCACACACCCCTGACACTGCAATCAGACACCCCTGACACTGCAATCAGACACCCCTGACACTGCAATCAGACACCCCTGGACACTGCAATCAGACATTCCTGACACTGCAATCAGACATTCCTGACACTGCAATCAGACACCCCTGACACTGCAATCAGACATTCCTGACACTGCAATCAGACACCCCTGACACTGCAATCAGACATTCCTGACACTGCAATCAGACACCCCTGACACTGCAATCAGACACCCCTGACACTGCAATCAGACATTCCTGAACTGCAATCAGACACCCCTGACACTGCAATCAGACATTCCTGACACTGCCAATCAGACATTCCTGACACTGCAATCTGACACCCCTGACACTCGCCTCACCAGCAGTTGAGGCTGCGACTGCGGCTTCGGCAAAGTGGGGCAGGCGGTCGCAGCAGCGAGGGTCCTGAGCCGCCCAGCTGCTCGAGGCCTCGACAGGTCCCCCGCCGGGGGATCCGCGGGAAATCCGGCGCTGATGCAGCTGTTGGAGCCACAGCTGCTGGTGCGACAGCTGCTGCTGCGGACTGGTGAGGCTGCCTCCTGACGCCTCCGTGAAGGTGAAAGAGGGCCGCTGCTGCAGCAGAAACATCTGACGGTGGCTGCCGCCTCCGCCGGACGCCGTGGTAGCCACCTCCAGGTTGGACAGAAAGTGCGGCACCTCGGCCGCGAGGGCGGCCATCTCGGCCGCGTTGGGAACGTCCAGGCGGTCGGCGCTCTTCGATTTCGACGCTGATGGAGCTGCAGGGTCGCTGGACGCACCGAAACGTGGTAGCAGGTGATGTTGAGCTGGGCGGGGATCGAAGTCTTGCCTGCGGGTGCAGTATAGCTACTGTATCTATCTATCCATCTATCTATCTATCTATCTATCTATCTATCTATCTATCTATCTATCTATCTATCTATCTATCTATCTATCTATCTATCTATCTATCTATTTATCTATCTATCCATCTATCCATCTATCCATCTATATATCTATCTATCTATCTATCTATCTATCTATCTATTTATCTATCTATCTATCTATTTATCTATCTATCCATCTTTCCATCTATCCATCTATCTATCTATCTATCTATCTATCTATCTATCTATCTATCTATCTATCTATCTATCTATCTATCTATCTATCTATCTATCTATCTATCTATCTATCCATCTATCTATCTATCTATCTATCTATCTATCTATCTATCTAACCATCTATCTATCTATCTATCTATCTATCTATCTATCTATCTATCTAACCATCTATCTATCTATCTATCCATCTATCTATCTATCTATCTATCTATCTATCTATCTATCTATCTATCTATCTATCTATCCATCTATCTATCTATCCATCTATCTATCTATCTATCTATCTATCCATCTATCTATCTATCTATCTATCTATCTATCTATCCATCTATCTATCTATCTATCTATCTATCTATCTATCTATCTATCTATCTATCTAACCATCTATCTATCTATCTATCTATCTATCTATCTATCTAACCATCTATCTATCTATCTATCCATCTATCTATCTATCTATCTATCTATCTATCTATCTATCTAACCATCTATCTATCTATCTATCTATCTATCTATCTATCTAACCATCTATCTATTTATCTATCCATCTATCTATCCATCTATCTATCTATCTATCTATCCATCTATCTATCTATCTATCTATCTATCTATCTATCTATCTATCTATCTATCTATCTATCTAACCATCTATCTATCTATCTATCCATCTATCTATCTATCTATCTATCTATCTATCTATCTATCTATCTATCTATCTATCTATCTATCCATCTATCTATCTATCTATCCATCTATCTATCCAAACCAGTAAAAAAATACTTACGGCTAAAAACAGCCATTTTGTCGTTATCTTTTTGTACTCAGGCTGAGCAGAAACTTTGCAGCAACTTATTTTAAGTCGATAATCAGTCGCAAAAGGTCTAAAAGGTTTCTAGAAGTCAGAAGAATTTTCGATGCAGACAGAGCAACTTCGGCAGTCGCGAGCCTTTTTTCTCCCTCAAAGCCGGCCGCCGGGTCTCGCAGTTGGCCACTTAGCAAATCAGGTCGAGCCGAGTATTGCGAGACTGGCAGCGGGCAGGGTGAGATAACAAGGCCAGGCGCGTTTGTACACCGAGAAAATCCCCTGGCCAAAGCCTGGATGGGGATTTACAATTGGGAACGGCTTGTTTTGTGGATGGGGAATGGGGATTGCCACGGGAACCAATAAGATGCATAGAAGCAAGTACGAGAGATTAGGGGACGATCTGGATAACTCAGACCTTGCTGTCCAAAGTTTGCCTGGCAAAAGCAGAAAGAATTCGTCTTGAGCAGATTCATTTCGCGCAGTCCCAACAGAGATGACTCACTCCCAGAGTTCCAATCTGACTTGGGAGACTGGGGTTTCCGATCCAGGAACTTTATCAGCCATTCGATGTCCATAAATTCGCAGCCATAAATTATGTAGTCACAGATGTAATTAATTAACGCTGGAATATTTATCCAGACTGCAGATTGTCAATCATCACAATGCAGATTGGCAATTATTGCACTAAATCAATAGCAATAATAGGGCACAATAGAAAATGATCATCCAGTCAAGCATCTGGCCATAAAATCCCGGAAACTGCGCAGATTGGAGAAATATTTTCCTGACCCAGCCGGCATTGAATGCGACCTTTTATTGCATTCATTTTGTCAAGTTGGTGGCAATGCCTCAGTGGACCAGGTTGCATTATGGCTGTACAGTGAAGTGCAGTGCAGATTATTTCGGTGCTTTGTTGACGTGCACTAATAACATCTGCTAATCTGGAAAACCAAGGTAGATATACCTCTCAGAGGGAGACAATTAGTAGATCACTCTGAAGATCAAAGTGGATTCCTCAGAGACTGCCAAAGTAAATCCCTCAGAGGATGACAAAGTAGATCCCTCAGAGGATGACAAAGTAGATGCTTCAGAGTTTGCCAAAGTAGATCCCTCAGAGTTTGCCAAAGGATATCCCTCAGAGGGTGACAAAGTAGATCCCCCAAGAGGGTGACAAAGTAGATCCCTCAAGAGGGTGACAAAGTAGATCCCTCAAGAGGGTGACAAAGTAGATCCCTCAGAGGATGACAAAGTAGATCCCTCAGAGGGTGACAAAGTAGATCCCTCAGAGTTTGCCAAAGTAGATCCCTCAGAGGGTGACAAAGTAGATCCCTCAGAGGATGACAAAGTAGATGCATCAGAGTTTGCCAAAGTAGATCCCTCAGAGTTTGCCAAAGTAGATCCCTCAGAGGGTGACAAAGTAGATCCCCCAAGAGGGTGACAAAGTAGATCCCTCAAGAGGGTGACAAAGTAGATCCCTCAAGAGGGTGACAAAGTAGATCCCTCAAGAGGGTGACAAAGTAGATCCCTCAAGAGGGTGACAAAGTAGATCCCTCAGAGTTTGCCAAAGTAGATCCCTCAGAGGGTGACAAAGTAGATCCCTCAGAGTTTGCCAAAGTAGATCTCTCAGAGTTTGCCAAAGTAGATCCCTCAGAGGGTGACAAAGTAGATCCCCCAAGAGGGTGACAAAGTAGATCCCTCAAGAGGGTGACAAAGTAGATCCCTCAAGAGGGTGACAAAGTAGATCCCTCAGAGTTTGCCAAAGTAGATCCCTCAGAGGGTGACAAAGTAGATCCCTCAGAGTTTGCCAAAGTAGATCTCTCAGAGTTTGCCAAAGTAGATCCCTCAGAGTTTGCCAAAGTAGATCCCCAGAGGATGACAAAGTAGATCCCCCAGAGGGTGACAAAGTAGATCCCCCAGAGGGTGACAAAGTAGATCCCTCAGAGTTTGCCAAAGTAACTCCCCCAGGAGCGACAAAAAAATAATAAACAAGAAAGAAACTCCTGCATGTACTTTTAAATGTGCTGCATTCACAAAAATAAGATAATAGTTTTCACAATGAGCCTATGCAAACTAGAAAAATAGGCCTTTATTTATGAATATGGATACGGGAGTTATATTTAATTCACCCAAACTGATTCTACTGCACTCAGTATCAGATTACACTGTAAATGATTCCATTTCCAAAATTGAAGGGACTGGGCTCTTAAATTTGGACAATTAGTTTAAAAAACTTTTTTCACATCTAATTTGCAACACGAGCACTCGAGGATAAAAGTTGATTAACAATTTTTCAGCTTTACTTTGCGCGAAATACAAAGGTTTGAAAAAGAAACAAATAAATATATTAGCAACAAGACAGGCGATTAAGCATTACACGCGAACTCACACAGAAGCAATTAATTTTGTGTTAAATAAATCACAGAGCCGACAGTCGGTAAACAAAAGCATTGATTAATTGATTGAAGTACTCTAAGTGACTATAGGCCGATCAAAGTACATTATTCCTTTCGATTGCTTATTTATTGTGTTTTGACCAGATTCTGATAGCGGTAAAGCAGATGTAGAGGGATAGAAAGGATAGAGGAAGAGATAAGTGTGAAAGAGGCAGAGATAAGTGGGATAGAGACAGAGATAAGTGGGATAGAGACAGAGATAAGTGGGATTCAGACAGAGAGAAGTGGGATAGAGACAGAGAGAAGTGGGATAGAGACAGAGATAAGTGGGATAGAGACAGAGAGAAGTGGGATAGAGACAGAGATAAGTGGGATTGAGACAGAGAGAAGTGGGATAGAGACAGAGAGAAGTGGGATAGAGACAGAGAGAAGTGGGATAGAGACAGAGATAAGTGGGATAGAGACAGAGATAAGTGGGATAGAGACAGAGATAAGTGGGATTGAGACAGAGAGAAGTGGGATAGAGACAGAGATGAGTGGGATAGAGACAGAGATAAGTGGGATAGAGACAGAGATAAGTGGGATTGAGACAGAGAGAAGTGGGATAGAGACAGAGAGAAGTGGGATAGAGACAGAGATAAGTGGGATAGAGACAGAGATAAGTGGGATAGAGACAGAGATAAGTGGGATAGAGACAGAGAGAAGTGGGATAGAGACAGAGATAAGTGGGATAGAGGCAGAGATAAGTGGGATTGAGACAGAGATAAGTGGGATAGAGGCAGAGATAAGTGGGATTGAGACAGAGAGAAGTGGGATAGAGACAGAGAGAAGTGGGATTCAGACAGAGATAAGTGGGATAGAGACAGAGAGAAGTGGGATAGAGACAGAGATAAGTACTTACTTAAAGAACAGTTAGTTAACTTGTAAAATTAGGTAAAATTCAAGCATATAACTTTCTATACATCAAAGTGCAAACCAAAAAACAACATAGAAAAGTCAAATTTCTACAGATATATATATATTTATACACAAACAATAAACATAACACAATAAATGAACAGGTTAATTTTTGAGTAGTATAAACCCTGTCGCACAACGAGCAACGATCAGGCATCTTAAATGGGGAAAATGCTATACTCGAGAAAATTATTACAACACAAAATATACCAGTAACACCTAAGCTAACTCCTGTTTTCACGATAAATTCATTGCAGATTTTAAATAAAAATAATATTAGCTTTTAAAAACTGCATGCACGAACCATACTACTGACTAGGAGAGATTGCAGAAAAGTTCAGGCATATTTTTATTTATGCAAGCAAGCTGTTAAAAAAGTCTGAGATTTCGAAATAACAAGGTTAAACACTAACTAATTAAAGTGCAATATGCAGATATTTTCATAAATATTTTCACCGACAGGTTTAACGAGTCAAAACAAAGGAGATTTCGAAAATTCATCAATTAAGTACTGTTCGTTACTTTTTTACCCAGAAGACTAGAATGATACTCTTGACAATATCGCAGTTTGATGGGGTGGGTGGGGCAGGTGTGTACATTGGGGGTGGGGCGGGTGTGTACATTGGGGGGTGGGCGGGTGTGTACATTGGGGGGTGGGTGGGTGTGTACATTGGGGGTGGGGCGGGTGTGTACATTGGGGGGTGGGCGGGTGTGTACATTGGGGGTGGGTGGGTGGGGCGGGTGTGTACATTGGGGGGTGGGCGGGTGTGTACATTGGGGGGTGGGCGGGTGTGTACATTGGGGGTGGAGCGGGTGTGTACATTAGGGGTGGGACGGGTGTGTACTTTAGGGGTGGGTGGGGCAGGTGTGTACATTGGGGGGTGGGCGGGTGTGTACATTGGGGGGTGGGTGGGTGTGTACATTGGGGGTGGGCGGGTGTGTACATTGGGGGTGGAGCGGGTGTGTACATTAGGGGTGGGACGGGTGTGTACTTTAGGGGTGGGTGGGGCAGGTGTGTACATTGGGGGGTGGGCGGGTGTGTACATTGGGGGGTGGGTGGGTGTGTACATTGGGGGTGGGCGGTGTGTACATTGGGGGTGGAGCGGGTGTGTACATTAGGGGTGGGACGGGTGTGTACTTTAGGGGTGGGTGGGGCAGGTGTGTACATTGGGGGGTGGGCGGGTGTGTACATTGGGGGTGGAGCGGGTGTGTACTTTAGGGGTGGGTGGGGCGGGTGTGTACATTGGGGTCGGTGGCAGGTGTACATTGGGGTGGGTGGCAGGTGTGTACATTGGATATGACAGTAATAAGTACGCAAAATAGGGAGCTAAAAGCTAACGGATAAAATAATTCACTTATCATTAAAAATCGAATCGAATTCAAATAATTACACCAGCCAAAAACAGTGCAATGTTCCAGAAAAAAAGCCTAAAAAACTTCAGTTCAAATGAAATCGCAACAGACCAATGCAACCGCAAGGGCCAAAGTTCATTTAAGACTTCATGTACCCTCATTTAAAACTCGAGTGTCAAAAGAACCGAGCCGTGCCTGAGACACTAAAAATGTACTGTTAAAGCACAACACTTGGTATAATAGTAATTATTATTAACCAGGTAACAAAACTACACATAAACTACAGCGCTAAGCAAAATCACAATTTTTATATGCTGTCAACATGTTAATAAACTTATGAATACACGCGAAGACCTACTTACAACACATGAGAGTAGTAGTAATAATAGCATTTGTCGACCTTTTCTTTGCATTATTCTTGAATAAAAATCCATACTTAAACAACGGGGTGAAGGGGGAAGACGACTCTAGTCTAAAGCACTGCTCAGCGGGGTTCGCGACATCTTCATTCATAAAGCAATATTGCCCCACAAACTTTTGAATTCTGACAATTAACCTGACGCCTTCTGACCTTTTTAAACTTGGCTCTATCTGACAAATCTAAATTGGCGCCATCTGACAAATCTGACTTGGCGCCATCTGACAAATCTGACTTGGCGCCATCTGACAAATCCAACTTGTCGCCATCTGACAAATCGACTTGGCGCCATCTGACAAATCCAACTTGACGCCATTTCAAAAATAATTTAGCGCCATTAGACAAATCTGACAAATCTGATTTGGCGCCATCTGACAACCAGTTGAACTCTCAAACGCGAACCCCGCTGAGACAGCGGTAAACAAGCAGCTGAGAGAACAGGTTAAAATGGCGGCAGAGGCGACTCAGGCGTAGAGTACTGAGCCTGCTGAGAGTGATGAAGCCTAGGCGGAGGCTGCGGCAGCTGCTGGTGCTGCTGACAGCCAGCCGGTTTCGGAGCGCTAGGCGACCGGCTCTGCAGGGAGGACGGCGAGCTGTTGTCCACCGAGCCGTAGCCCGAGCTCGAGCCCTGCGACCCGGCAGACAGCTGACGATGGCGACGGAAAGCCGCGCTGCTGGAGGCCGAACTCCCGGCCGCTGTAGCCGCCGCCGCCGCCGCCGGGGCAGCCGCAGCCGCACCTCCAGCCGCCGCTACTCCGGCGGCACTTCCGGCTCCGCTACTTCCGGAACTGCTTCCACCGCCGGTGCTTCCGCTTGGCGAGGCCAGGCCCGGACAGCGGATTCGAACCTCGGCCAGCCAGTCGGCCAGATCCGTCTGAGTCTGCTCGTGATATTTGATGAAGTCGTGGCCGAGCAGCCGCTGGTACTTCGGCCGCAGACTCACGTCCTTGGTTAGGCTGTGAAAGGATTATTTTTTGCGAATGGGAAAATATACCGATATGTATCGAAAAAATTATAACCTAGCATAAAAAAATGAACGAAATACTTGTACAAAATAAATGAAAGAATTAAAATCGCTTGGGTAACAAAAGCCCCATTGATGGAAAAATCTTAGCGATGCGGATGATAATTTGGCGCCAATTTAGCGCCGAGGATGAGACTTTGGCGCCAATTTCAGACTTTAGGGCCAATTTAGCACAGCAGATGATATTTTGGCGACAATTTATGGCTTTAGCGCCGCAGATTTTTTGGCGCTAATTTAGCGCCAAGGATGAGATTTTAGCGCCAATTTCAGACTTTATGGCTAATTTAGGGCCGCAAATAATATTTTGGCGCCAATTTTGCGCTGCGGAGGAGACTTTGGCGCCAATTTAGCGCCGAAGATGATATTCTGGCGTCAATTTAGCGCCACTGATTATACTTTCGCGCCAATTTAACAGGAGTCGCTAAAAAGTCGTTGCAAACAACTTGCTACTGACTCTACGCAACGGAGAGGCGACCGTTAAGTCGCAAAAAAGTCGTCCCAAGAGACGTTGTGTTATCTGTCAACTTTCTACCAACTCCAGTAGACTAAATAGAGGTGTTATAGATGCAAAATATGCGATTCAAATTCAGTGATTCTTCAGTGTCTCTACGATCCCAGAGTCGTTTCCGAGTCGCAGACAATCGAAACGCCTCAAATTGATTCTTAGGCAACTCTTTGACGATTTTAGAGCCGTCTAGAAGAAAATAAAGTCAGGGCCGTCCTCGACAAGCACTTGAGGACTAATAAGAGCAATTACTGTTCACACAGGAAGCAAAAAAAAGAGAGCCAAAAAGAGAAGCTGGTCGACTTTGTGCTTAAAAAAACGGCAGTGCAAGTCAAAGGGCTGAAAATTGAGGTTTGAGATTCGCGAACGGACAGGAAAGTCAGGAATGTTCCTCATGGTTTGCTCCGGGGAAATTCCAAATCAAAACTGCAGTGCAGCAGAACAGGCAGAAGGTTTAGACAGGCTAAAAATAGACTGACTCGAGTATCCTGCGATTTTGATAGAGACAAAAAATGCTTCTGTTTTTTCTATTCGAGCCTAAGAAGCTTAAGAATTAGCGGGGCGGGAGCTCTGGATTAGCTGTGCGAGTATCCGCAATATTAATGGGAAACAAGACCCGACCGAGGAGAAAAATTACAATCGTTTAGAAAGTACACGCGTACTCAATAGAGTGCTAAGAAGTACTTGATTAAAATAAGCCTTGTATATTTTTTAGAGGTACACGCGTACTGCAAATTCGCAATCCTACTTAGGTAAATGGCTTATGTACTAAACGTAATTGGTACTCAGGTACCTGTGTACTAAGAAGTACAGGCGCATTTGAAGAGACAATGCGTACTTAGGCAGTGATTACTAAGGTACATACTTAGGTGCATGCGTACCTAGGTACATGCGTACTTAGGTACATGCTTACTTAGGTCCACGCGTACTTGAATTGATGCATACTTAGGTACATGCGTACTTAGGTACATGCGTACTTAGGTACATGCGTACTTAGGTACATGCGTACTTAGGTACATGCGTACTTAGGTATATGAGTACTTAGGTTCATGCGTACTTAGGTTCATGCGTACTTAGGTACATGCGTACTTAGGTACATGCGTACTTAGGTACATGAGTACTTAGGTTCCTGCGTACTTGTCGCGTATTCAAGATGTAAGCAGGGAAACGCGCACTCACCAGCGAGCTACAAACTCTCGAAAATGATCGGTAAATCCGGTCAGAGGCAGCTGCGGCGGCGGCTCGTCAACAATCCTTGTGAGCATCTCCATCTCGGTGGCGCAGTCGGCCAGCGGGTGCCGGCCGGTGGCCAGCTCCACCAGGCTGATGCCCAGGGACCAAACGTCCGACCGGATATCGTAGGGCGCGGCCAGAGTGATCCGCTCGGGCGACAGGTAGGCCGTGCAGCCGGCGGTTCGAGTCTTGGCCCGCGAGTCCTCCAGCAGGCCGGAGATGCCAAAGTCGCAGAGTTTCACTCGGCCAGATTCGCTTAGCAGCATGTTGGACGGCTTCACGTCGCGGTGGATGATATTGTGCCGCTCCTTCAGGTAGTGCAGAGCCTGCAGGCGGTGAGAAAATAGCTTAATCATGTGAGAGGATTTCTACAGCTTCTAGGGATATCTGGAGATCTGGGAAATGCATTAGCTAGTAGATAAAAACACATGAAGGCTTCCCTAAAAGCTCATTGAGTTGCTTGTGTGAGCTGAAGGAGCAACGGGTTAAAATTAGTAGGTCTAAATAGTACAGTACTGGCTACCATATCGCTGAAAGTATTAAGTCAGTTATCCTAAATCCCAAATAACAGTCCCTGAAAAAATCCCATCTCATCTCATCTCATTATCCCAAAGCCCACCTCAGTTGCCACAAATCCCAAACGACAGTCACAGAAAAATCTCATATCAGTTATCCTCAAATCCCATCTCAATTATCGCCAAATCCCAAATAACAGCCACTGAAAAATCCCATCTCAGTTATCCCAAATCCCAAACGACAGTCACTGAAAAATCCCATCTCAGTTATCCCAAATCCCAAATGATAGTCACAGAAAAATCCCATCTCAGTTATCCCAAATCCAAAAGACAGTTACAGAAAAATCCCATCTCAGTTACCCAAATCCCAAATGGCAGTCACAGAAAAATCCCATCTCAGTTATCTCAAATCCCAAACGACAGTCACAGAAAAATCCCATCTCAGTTATCCCAAATCCCAAACGACAGCCACAGAAAAATCCCATCTCAGTTACCCAAATCCCAAACGACAGCCACAGAAAAATCCCATCTCAGTTATCCCAAATCCCAAACGGCAGTCACAGAAAAATCCTATCTCAATTATCCCACAGAACCGCAGCTCACCTTGAGAATTGGCACCACAATTTTGCCCAGAATCCTCTCAGGCAGCGCTCCGGCATGCCGCATCAGCCGGTCTAAGCAGGTGGCCATCAGCTCCATGCAGACCCACACCTCCGACGGGAATATGAACACGCCGAAGCAGCGAACAATGTGCCGGCAATCGTGACACTTGGTCACCACCTCCAGGTCCATGATCACTCGCTTGTTCTCCTCTGCATTATTGCCCGTCCGCCGCATCACCTTCACGGCCATCTGGCGGCCGCACTGCTTCAGCCTGGCCCGCGACACCACGCCGCAGATGCCCTGGCCAAGCTCGCATTCCAGCTGGATGTCCTCACGCTGGCAGCTGATGGTGGGCCCGCCGGGGTCAAGGGTCAGCTGGCCGCTCTTCTTCAGCATCTCCTCGTAGCGCCGGTGCACCTGGTCCTCTCTGCAGGTTGAGCGTGGGTTGGCGGCGATAGATGCGAAATTAATAACAAAGACATGGAGAGAGAGTTAGTAGCTTAATAAAGACTGTTTGTTGAACGACGACCCAGTGAAGCTGAGCAGAACAAAGACCCAATGGTGATAGCAATGGTAGCTGAATAAAGACTCGATGATAGCAATGGTACCTGAACAAAGACCCAGTGGTGATAGCAATAGTAGCTGAACAAAGACCCGGTGGTGATAGCAATGGTAGCTGAACAAAGACCCAGTGGTGATAGCAATAGTAGCTGAACAAAGACCCGGTGGTGATAGCAATAGTAGCTGAACAAAGACCCGGTGGTGATAGCAATGGTACCTGAACAAAGACCCGGTGGTGATAGCAATGGTAGCTGAACAAGACCCAGTGGTGATAGCAATGGTAGCTGAACAAAGACCCGGTGGTGATAGCAATGGTAGCTGAACAAGACCCAGTGGTCAAAGCAATGGTAGCTGAACAAAGACCCGAAGATTAGCAGTGGTAGCTGAACAAAGACCCGGTGGTGATAGCAATGGTAGCTGAACAAAGACCCGGTGGTGATAGCAATGGTAGCTGAACAAGACCCAGTGGTGATAGCAATGGTAGCTGAACAAAGACCCGGTGGTGATAGCAATGGTAGCTGAACAAGACCCAGTGGTCAAAGCAATGGTAGCTGAACAAAGACCCGAAGATTAGCAGTGGTAGCTGAACAAAGACCCGGTGGTGATAGCAATGGTAGCTGAACAAAGACCCGGTGGTGATAGCAATGGTAGCTGAACAAGACCCAGTGGTGATAGCAATGGTAGCTGAACAAAGACCCGGTGGTGATAGCAATGGTAGCTGAACAAGACCCAGTGGTCAAAGCAATGGTAGCTGAACAAAGACCCGAAGATTAGCAATGGTAGCTGAACAAAGACCCGGTGGTGATAGGAATGGTAGCTGAACAAAGACCCGGTGGTAATAGCAATGGTAGCTGAACAAAGACCCGAAGATTAGCAATGGTAGCTGAACAAAGACCCGGTGGTAATAGCAATGGTAGCTGAACAAAGACCTGAACACAAAAATCAGAATTGAAGATTTTAAACCAATACAAAGCCAGTTAGAATGCACTATACAATACGCGAGGCATGAGACACGGAGAGAGGCGAGGCGTCATTCAGAGAAAGTGCATCTCAACAGGAGCCGTGGCAGCATCGATACTGACTCGAAGGCAAGAGACCCTGAGGCACCGTAATCAGTCGCGCACTAAGAGCCTGGCTCTCGTCACGCGCTATGCAACTCGGGAGGATAAACGCACTAGCAGGGTATTAATTTCTCCCCCCCACGTACCCCTCCTGCAGCTGCCTAATTGCAAACCTAGCTGAGAGGGGGGGGCGTGACCGAGGCTTCAGCCTTGAGGCCTAATCGCAAAGTCTCACCCCCTTTTCCATCTCTCACGGCAACCCCTACCGAGCAGGGATGCCTTACTGTTTTATCATCATCATCGTGGAATCTAATTATTGCGAGGCCGTACTAAGACTTTCCTGATTGAGACTATTTTTATATTCTCAAGTTAAGTACTAGCGACGCTTGAATAAGTCAGCTTCTCAACTGTTGCCTGAGACTTCATGCAAGCCAGATGAGTTCAGTACACTCGATTATCTCTCTTCATCGCTCTTATCTCACTCTCAGCGTCACTTTTATCTCACTCTCTGCATCGATCTTATCTCACTCTCTGCATCGATCTTATCTCACTCTCAGCGTCGTTCTTATCTCACCCTCTGCATCGCTCTTATCTCACTCTCAGCGTCACTCTTATCTCACTCTCTGCATCGCTCTTATCTCACTCTCTGCATCGTTCTTATCTCACTCTCTGCATCGCTCTTATCTCTCTCTCTGCATCGCTCTTATCTCACTCTCTGCATCGCTCTTATCTCTCTCTCTGCATCGCTCTTATCTCACTCTCTGCATCGCTCTTATCTCTCTCTCTGCATCGCTCTTATCTCACTCTCTGCATCGATCTTATCTCACTCTCTGCATCGCTCTTATCTCACTCTCTGCATCGCTCTTATCTCACTCTCTGCATCGCTCTTATCTCACTCTCAGCGTCAATCTTATCTCACTCTCTGCATCGCTCTTATCTCACTCTCTGCATCGCTCTTATCTCACTCTCTGCATCGCTCTTATCTCACTCTCTGCATCGCTCTTATCTCACTCTCTGCGTCAATCTTATCTCACTCTCTGCATCGATCTTATCTCACTCTCAGCGTCACTCTTATCTCACTCTCTGCATCGCTCTTATCTCACTCTCTGCATCGCTCTTATCTCACTCTCTCATTCACTCCCTTTAATCTAATTTATCACTTAGAAAAGGAAATAGTGAAAGTAACTCACGGACTAAATTGTACAGAATGAGCAGATGAGGGCGACGGCGTGTACTGCTGCTGCGGCAGGTCGATGGACACTGGCACGGGAAGCATGCGGCGTCGACCAAGTGGTGGTTCAGATCCAGTGCGCAGTGGCAGAGCTGTTTAAAAATTAATTATAGCCATTTTTTAGAAATTTTGTAGCAAAATAGAAATTTGATGACATATAGGAAAGTAAGTATTTTGATACCTGACATTCATTTCTTAATTGTCAAAAAAGAACAAGAAATCATATTTTGTTTCTTTTTTCTTGTTTAAAACAATTTTATTTAAAGCAATCACTTTAATCAGTTATCTGTAATGTTTTGTCATTGTAAAAGAAGCCAACAAATATTTACCCAAATGAAAAATACCCAAAACTACCTAACATTGCTACTACTCTTGTCTTAAAAGCTGTTAAATGACCTTATAATTGATATACATGCCCTAAGAAAATGACAAGAAGTTTTCATACTCATTTGAATTCTAAAAAGAGCAAAAAAATTAAGAATAACAAACTTTTCTCTATAAAATTGAAAATTGTGTGAAACAATCATATTGAACTACTTAGAATGCCAACACCACTCACTATCAGTTTTAGATTATAATCTTATTGAATTTAAAGACAATATAAAAATTATTATGAAAAATAAATACTTCTTGCATAGTTTAATAAGAGGAATGCAATGCTTAGTTATCTATTAAATAAGTTTTAGGAAATGCACTAGCAAAAAATAACAAAGAAAAAAATAGGAATTAAAAAATTTTACAAGGAAAAAACTTTAGCTTTATTTAACAAACTTCATAGTACTTAGAATATATAAATTTGGGTTTTAAGATTATCATACTTATTCAAAATTAATTTAGGCTTATGGTCATAAAATTAAGGATTAGCTTTATTGTTTGTTAAAAATATTTCACAATATAAAAAACTTGCTAATGACATATTAAAAATATTTCTTATCTATGTTATTTTTAAAAAGCAATAATTTTGCACCCAAATATGCACACCAATGAATTATGTAGGGCTAATGCATCATACATGCCCAACCTCAAAATTTCACCTATCCAGTGTGACTTAGTTCCTCTTGATTGCGACTTAGTTCTTCCTGATTGCAACTTAGTTCCTCCCGATTGCGACTTAGTTCTTCTTGATTGCAACTTAGTTCCTCTTGATTGCGATTTGTAGTTCCTCCTGATTGCGACTTAGTTCTTCCTGATTGCAACTTAGTTCCTCCTGATTGCGACTTAGTTCTTCCTGATTGCAACTTAGTTCCTCCTGATTGCGACTTAGTTCCTCCTGATTGCGACTTAGTTCTTCCTGATTGCGACTTAGTTCCTCCTGATTGCAACTTAGTTCCTCCTGATTGCAACTTAGTTCTTCCTGATTGCAACTTAGTTCCTCTCGATTGTGATTTAGTTCTTCTTGATTGAGTCTTAGTTCCTCCCGATTGCGACTTAGTTCTTGATTGCGACTTAGTTCCTCCTGATTGCGACTTAATTTTCACTTTGTATATCACTTTTCTTGCCTGTTTCTCTTCTTTCCTTTCTCTTGCTCTCTCCTCTTTTCCCTCTCTCTCTCATTCTCTCTCTCCTCTCTCCTTTCTTTCTTTTCCCAATTTTTCGGTTTTCACATTTTTGATTTTGCGACTTATCTTAACCAACGGCCATTTTACCCGTCTGGTTTGGACAGGTTGGATGGGTGTTGGGCATGCATGTAATGCATGCCAGAAAATTCAGGCATACAAAACACCTTCCTGATTATAAATAATATAGTCATTTAAAATATTGTAAAAACAATTAAAAATAAGTACTAGGCTTTAATATTGTTTTATTAAAAATAATATAAAAAATATATAATGATCTTACATAGCTTTGCTGTTGGTCTTCGTGGGCCATCCTTCATTGCAGTAGATTGGGTAGAGCAATGACTAGTAGATCCATGACCATAACTAGGGAGAGGGAGTGCTCCTGGAGACAATGGACTACTTGTTTCTGTTTTTTGACCTTGATCAAACTTAAAATTTGATGATACAGAAACATGACGAGTGAATGTAGGAATGCCAGGTGAACTTCGTTGTCCAGCTTGTGGTGATTGTGAGAAATTTGGAGCTTTCTGATGACTTGATGCACCAAATATACCACCAAAAATAAAGTTATACTTGGCTGGCTCCATTTATGTTATGCAGAAGCTCTGCAAAGCGAAAAATAAATAACTGGCTTGCTTAAATGATGTTTTAATTAGGAACAGTGGTGAGTGGTTTCGTACAGCTAATGCCGGCCTAGTAGAATTTAATCGGTTTTTTAATTAAAGGTTGGGATCAGTGGAGACAGTACGAAATAAAATGAACCATATTAGCAAAAATAGTAATAGTAACCTATGCTATTAAATGAAACCATACAGAGATATTGCTTCGTTTTTCGCCTTTCTTTGAAACTTAAATCTTTGGCCGTATCAGGTCATTTAGGTTAATATTAAAACGCAGCCTTAATAAGTTTGGTATAAAGATCAGAGCAGGTTCTTAGAAAGAACTAAATATAGACAAATCAAATAATCATTTCACGTATACAAACAAAGTTTTCTAATAAAATAAAAAAAGATAACTTTTAAATTCTTCTCTTAAAAGTATTATAAAAAAAGCACTCTGTAATAACTAAAAAATAAGTTTTGGCTTTAAAAAAAATAATAACCCTCACTTCAAAAGCTGCTCTTTCTAGAAATTGCATGGCTTTTTAAATGTATCTTGTATCGTCAAATCAACTGGATTTGCAGCCAAAATTTTGTAATCGTTAAGGTCATAACGACTCTAGCTTTAAATAATTCTGCAGTTTTTGTGATCGATAATTCTTTTTAGTGGAAATGAAACTATATCAGCAGGTTTCAATTAAGTTATTTAATGCATCCTTTCAAACTGTGTTGGAATCGTTTGCTTCTCATGAAGGTAAGTTAGTAATTGGTAAACTGACTTAACCAATTTTAAGACTCACAAAATTCCAAAAATATATTTAATTACAATTTAAAGTTGCTGAGTTTATTGACACATTTTCTGCCAAAGCATATAAAATAAAACATCAATTTGAATTTGAAATAAAGACCATTGTTTTAATTATTTTTTCATTTTAGTAATTGAAGAGCTATGCAGCATGGCAGAGTCGACATTTTCATCAAAACTCAATCCAAAATTGATTGCAAATGCAGCAAGTGAGTGATTTTGCTTGTTTGAAAGAAAAAACATTTTAAAAGTTTTTTTACATAGAAATTTTGAATCAAGTAAAGATAGTATACTCATATAATAAAAATTTTCAGGCAAATGCCAAATTGACAAGGCTGAGATGCAGCGCCTCATTGACTGCCTGTCACTGCTGCTCGAGACCTCAGCCAGGCTTTCCTGTGAGACCAAAGAGGTCGAAGAGTGCCTCTTGCTGTGTGGGGCGCCTGCAGGTGTAGCCTCAGGAATTGCTGCTCACACAGCAGCCAATCAAGCTGCTCTGCGAGATCACTTGGCTCACCTGGATTCGGCTGCTCTAGCCCTGTCACCATGCCAACCAACAGCACCTTCAATGAGATCGTCTAGGCCCACCAGCCAACAGTCTCTGCCAGCATTTCACTCCCTTCGCTGGCGATTCGATGTTGAAATCGCTTCTCGTTGTCTGGGCGATCAAATTGTCCCCTGCTGAAACTGCACCTGGTCACGCAATCAGCTGACGGCCGCCGCACCAGCCACTGGCTGCAGACTGACCCCAACAATCTGCGACATCTTGTTGAGAGTCTGGAGGCTGCTCTAACTGCTGGACAGACGAATCACGCTCAGCGAATCGTGCGCTACGTGAAGTAGTCACTGTACAGGCCTACAATAAAACCAAGCCTTCAAAACATTCGCATGATTCCTTATCACGCTATTTCTAGTTATCCAGCAATAATTGACTGTTATTGATTCGTTATAGTCTGCGGATTTTAATAGCTTATTCTGTGGCTCTGTGGAGGGTAGGAATAATTGGTGAAAAGACAGAGGGTCCACTACACAGATCAATATGGGTATCTGAGGACCCGATGCCCATTGCACAGATCAATGTATAGGTATTTGAGGACCCGATGTCCATTGCACAGATCAATATGGGTAGCTGAGGACCCGATGCCCATTGCACAGATCAATTTGGGTAGCTGAGGACCCGATGTCCATTGCACAGATCAATTTGGGTATCTAGGGACCCGATGTCCATTGCACGGATCAATTTGGGTATCTAGGGACCCGATGTCCATTGCACAGATCAAAATGGGTAGCTGAGGACCCGATGTCCATTGCACAGATCAATTAATGGTGCCACCATTGCTAATATTTTGTATTACAATTAATACATTTCCTAAATCATTATTGGTTTTTCAGAGATTGTTTATCGCATTAAAATTGCTTTAATTCTGTCTAATGCGACTGTATAATTCTCATATTATGATAGCACTAGTTGACTCAAATAAAAATAACACCAACAGAATGCAATTACAGCGCGGCCGCAGATTTGAACAGGAAAGTTTTTTATCCTTTTCTGGTATGAAACTTCAAAGCCCCCTTCTAGTTTATTTGGATATTTTAATTGGATTTAAATCAAAATTCGCTGGTACAAAACCGACCATTACCGCTTCTGTTGAAACTTGAAACATTTCCCAAGCATTGGAGACGCGCCAAGAGCTGAGAGAGGCGGGGATGTGGAATTATGTATGATAAACAGTAATTATAATTAGTAATAGTAATATAACAATAGCACAGGAAATGCAGCAAAACAAACAGGCCAAAAATTAATGAGTAAACAGATAACTTTGAGTTGGGAAGGGGGGGGGGAATTGCAGCTCAGCTCAGATGGACAGCAATTAGTAGCGCTAATTCGGAGACAGAGGAACCGGGCAGACTAACATTATACTCATCATCACGCAATTGAATGCTGACTACGTATGAAATAGTCAATAAAAGTACAGTACGGACTTGTATAAAAAACCGGGGCAATCTCACACAGTGTAGACGCGCGAACTCAAATTATTTAGCAAGCGACCAAGTCTAAATGTACATGACAAACAATAATAGTGTGGTTATATAATAAATTAACAATTGTCCAACGAAATAGAGTTATTTAATTAAATTACTTGAATATTTAATACTCTATACGAGAACTATTTGGTCAGACAATAGGAAAACAAGCAGGGCTTCAAAGTTATGATTTTTTCACTCGCTAATTATCGATATCTAATAGCTGCTGATTTTTATACGACTGAATTCTCCATTTGTTGCAATAGCCAACGAGTCTCTGCTTTTAAATAAGTTCTCTCTTCATTCATTCCAATGTCAGTCTGTCTGTGAGAGCAAGAGAGCACCGATGTTCTTCTGCCAACTCTGAGCTGCCGGTTGCCCCTTTTACCAGCCGCCGCCCCCGCGTCCGCCCCCGCGATTGAAGCCGCCGCCCCCGCCGTATCCGCCCCTGCCGCCGAAGCTGTTATTGTAGCCACCAATGCGGCCAGGCGGGCCCGAGTAGCCCCTGGCAAAGCCGCGACCTCCGCCTCGGCCGCCGCGGAAGTTGCCATGGTGATGGTTACGGGGCACGTGCCCGAAAGTCTCCGTGTTGAGCTTGCGCTCCTCTCGCCAGTTCGGCCTGCCACCTCCGCTGCCTCCGGCGCTGCCCCTGTCCACAGCCTCCGAGCTGATGTTGTCGAAGAACGACTTGGACTTGTTGTAGCCGCCAGCCTCGTCGCCTTCATTCGACGCGGCGTCGCCGGCTGCGTTGCCGCCGCCGCTGTCGTTGCCGCCGTCCTCGCCGGCGTCGGAATCGGCGCCAGACACGGAGATTTTCTGCAACTCCTTAGCCAGGTCTTCGTTCGCCGATTCGAAATCGTAGTCGCCTTCGAACTTCACGCCGCTGCCTGAGCGGGGCGGCCCGCCGCCTCCGCCGCCGCCAAAGCTCTGCGGAGGCATCGGCCGTCCGATTCCGCCGCCGTGGCCGCCGCGATAGCCGATGGGCCGACGGAAGCCGCCGCCTATTGGCATCGGGCCGCCGCCACCGCGGAAGCCACCGCCTCCACCGCCGCGGAAGCCTCCGCCACCGCCGCCGCCGCCACGGAAGCCACCGCCGCCACGGAAGCCACTGCCGCCGCCGTCACGGAAGCCACCGCCGCCGCCGTCACGGAAGCCACCGCCGCTGCCGCCGTCACGGAAGCCGCCACCGCCTCCGCGGCCTCGACGAAACTCGACTGAGCCCATCGAATGCTGCTGCTGCTGCTGCTGGTGCTGATTCTGGTAGCGAGTTGGGCCAGTGTCAGGCCTGCGATTCTCAAAGTTGCCACCGCCGCTGTATTCGCCGCGCTGATGCTGCTGAGGCTGGCGTTGCTGCTGCTGGTGCTGCTGCTGGTCCTGGCGTCCCCGCTGATGTCCACCTGGTGGCACACTTGATGGCTGCTGCTGCTGGTGATGCTGCTGGTGCATCATCTGCTGATTGTTCATTGGCGGAGGCGGGCCTTGGTTAGACCGGGCATTTTGCTGCTGCTGCTGGCGGGGCATCGGCTGCGGAGGCGGCGGTTGGCTTACAATGCTAGCCATTGACGGTGGCGGCAGCTGCGGTGGACCGCCCGAGCTGCCGAACTGCTCGAAATCAGATTTATAAAAATGGGTTGCTTTAGTTCGAAGATGGAATTTGGAACTTTAGAAATTCAAAGTTTGTTGAAGAGTTTTAGCAATTAGCCCAAGGGAACATTGGGGCCGGACTATTCGAGGATATCATGGGGCTTTAAGACTTAACAATATTTATTTAGAAACTTTGGAGAGCTTTGTTGTAAGCTTGGTGATATTGCGATTGCGATATAAGCTTGGGGATTAAATTAAGGATTTTGGGGAGCTGAGGTATCAGCTTGGGGACATGGGGAGCTGGGGGATTGACTTGGGGATATTGGGGACCTGGGGGATTTACTTAGAATTAGTTTAAAGTGACTTAGCTCCTCAGCGACAACTCACCATTTTGCTGATGCCTAACGGTCCACCCGAGCCCATAGGCGGCTGCGACATTGGGGGCGGCCCTCGGGCCGAAGCCATCGGTCCAGCAGCATTGGAGAACTGCTGCTGCTGCTGCTGCTGCTGATGCTGAGGCGGCAGCGGCGGCGGAGGCATGGAAGTCTGCGGTGGCACACCCGGGGAGGTGACATTCGGCGGCTGTGTGGGCATCCGCGGGTAGCCGGGCGGCGGCGGTGGCGTGCTGGGCTTGGTGTCAATCTTCACAATTGCCGGGTCCTGCTGCACCAGACCGCCGCTCGGCTTGGGCGGCTCGCACACGTGCAAGTCGCTGATGTCGCTACCGCGAAAGATGATGTACTCGTACACCTCGTCCCGGGGCGGCACCGGCCTATCGCACGGCCGGTCCTCGGTGCCAAATGACTTCACTTTTGACAGGGCCACGGTGGACTCCACCGTGTCGATGGTGTACAGGGTACCCTCGTATCGGATTGCCGCCTTGGAGATTAGGCTAATCCGGCTGCCCAGGTAAGGCATGGCTCCCTGAGACATCTTTGCGTTAATTTAATTATCTACACCACAAGATAATAACCCCTAAATAATTGACGGTCAAAGAAATTGTCCCTGGTCCTCGACAATGCCTGTCTCAGCAGGCCTGGCCAACTGGCATGAATAAGTAAATGTTAATAGCGAAAATAAATAAATAGCAAGCTAGAATGGCACTAGACTGGAGCTAGAATGGCACTAGACTGTAGAGCTAGAATGGCACTAGACTGGAGCTAGAATGGCACTAGACTGGAGCTAGAATGGCACTAGACTGTAGAGCTAGAATGGCACTAGACTGTAGAGCTAGAATGGCACTAGACTGTAGCTAGAATGGCACTAGACTGTAGAGCTAGAATGGCACTAGACTGTAGCTAGAATGGCACTAGACTGTAGAGCTAGAATGGCACTAGACTGTAGAGCTAGAATGGCACTAGACTGGAGCTAGAATGGCACTAGACTGTAGAGCTAGAATGGCACTAGACTGTAGAGCTAGAATGGCATTAGACTAGAGCTAGAATGGCACTGGACTGTAGCTAGAAAAACACTAGGCTGGAGCTAGAATTGCACTGGACTATAGAGCTAGAATGGCACTAGACTGTAGAGCTAGAATGGCACTAGACTGGAGCTAGAATGGCACTAGACTGGAGCTAGAATGGCACTAGACTGTAGAGCTAGAACAACACTAGGCTGTAGAGCTAGAATGGCACTAGACTGGAGCTAGAATGGCACTAGACTGGAGCTAGAATGGCACTAGACTGTAGAGCTAGAACAACACTAGGCTGGAGCTAGAATGGCACTGGACTGTAGCTAGAATAACACTAGGCTGGAGCTAGAATTGCACTGGACTGTAGCTAGAAAAACACTAGACTGGAGCTAGAATGGCACTGGACTGTAGCTAGAACAACACTAGGCTGGAGCTAGAATGGCACTGGACTGTAGCTAGAAAAACACTAGGCTGGAGCTAGAATGGCACTGGACTGTAGCTAGAAAAACACTAGGCTGGAGCTAGAATGGCACTGGACTGTAGCTAGAACAACACTAGGCTGGAGCTAGAATGGCACTGGACTGTAGCTAGAACAACACTAGGCTGGAGCTAGAATTGCACTGGACTGTAGCTAGAACAACACTAGGCTGGAGCTAGAATGGCACTGGACTGTAGCTAGAATAACACTAGGCTGGAGCTAGAATTGCACTGGACTGTAGCTAGAACAACACTAGGCTGGAGCTAGAATGGCACTGGACTGTAGCTAGAATAACACTAGGCTGGAGCTAGAATGGCACTGGACTGTAGAGCTAGAATGGCACTAGACTGTAGAGCTAGAATGGCACTAGACTGGAGCTAGAATGGCACTAGACTGGAGCTAGAATGGCACTAGACTGTAGAGCTAGAACAACACTAGGCTGGAGCTAGAATGGCACTGGACTGTAGCTAGAATAACACTAGGCTGGAGCTAGAATTGCACTGGACTGTAGCTAGAAAAACACTAGACTGGAGCTAGAATGGCACTGGACTGTAGCTAGAATGGCACTAGACTGTAGAGCTAGAATGGCACTAGACTGTAGAGCTAGAATGGCACTAGACTGTAGCTAGAATGGCACTAGACTGTAGAGCTAGAATGGCACTAGACTGTAGAGCTAGAATGGCACTAGACTGGAGCTAGAATGGCACTAGACTGTAGAGCTAGAATGGCACTAGACTGTAGAGCTAGAATGGCATTAGACTGTAGCTAGAATGGCACTAGACTGTAGCTAGAATGGTATTAGACTGGAGCTAGAATGGCACTAGACTGTAGAGCTAGAATGGCATTAGACTAGAGCTAGAATGGCACTGGACTGTAGCTAGAAAAACACTAGGCTGGAGCTAGAATTGCACTGGACTATAGAGCTAGAATGGCACTAGACTGTAGCTAGAACAACACTAGGCTGGAGCTAGAATGGCACTGGACTGTAGCTAGAACAACACTAGGCTGGAGCTAGAATTGCACTGGACTGTAGCTAGAATAACACTAGGCTGGAGCTAGAATGGCACTGGACTGTAGCTAGAAAAACACTAGACTGGAGCTAGAATGGCACTAGGCTGGAGCTAGAATGGCACTAGGCTGGAGCTAGAATGGCACTGGACTGTAGCTAGAACAACACTAGGCTGGAGCTAGAATGGCACTGGACTGTAGCTAGAACAACACTAGGCTGGAGCTAGAATGGCACTGGACTGTAGCTAGAAAAACACTAGGCTGGAGCTAGAATGGCACTGGACTGTAGCTAGAACAACACTAGGCTGGAGCTAGAATTGCACTGGACTGTAGCTAGAACAACACTAGGCTGGAGCTAGAATTGCACTGGACTGTAGCTAGAACAACACTAGGCTGGAGCTAGAATTGCACTGGACTGTAGCTAGAAAAACACTAGGCTGGAGCTAGAATGGCACTGGACTGTAGCTAGAACAACACTAGGCTGGAGCTAGAATGGCACTGGACTGTAGCTAGAACAACACTAGGCTGGAGCTAGAATTGCACTGGACTGTAGCTAGAACAACACTAGGCTGGAGCTAGAATGGCACTGGACTGTAGCTAGAATAACACTAGGCTGGAGCTAGAATTGCACTGGACTGTAGCTAGAACAACACTAGGCTGGAGCTAGAATGGCACTGGACTGTAGCTAGAATAACACTAGGCTGGAGCTAGAATTGCACTGGACTGTAGCTAGAACAACACTAGGCTGGAGCTAGAATGGCACTGGACTGGAGCTAGAATGGCATTAGACTGGAGCTAGAATTGCACTGGACTGTAGCTAGAATAACACTAGGCTGGAGCTAGAATTGCACTGGACTGTAGCTAGAACAACACTAGGCTGGAGCAATTAAATTGGCTATTAAGTTTCTTGCAGCGCACAGGCTGATAAAAAAGGCACTGAAGGCACTATACACTAAAAAGGCCATTTAAAACAGTTATTCGAATATTTAATCCCATTAGCAATGAGCTAGAGCTTAATAAAAATGCATGTACCATCCTGGGCACATTTGACATCTTTTGGTGAAGAAATGGCAAAAATCGGTTAAGCCGTTCTGGAGATAATTGATTGCCCATATACAAGCAAGCAAGATTTTCATTTTTAGTATATTAGAAGGTTCCTATTCCTATTCCTAAGTTCCTATACATATATAGGTAGGTAGGTACATAGTCTTGATTTTTAGTATATTGGATTAGATAAACAAAAACAATATAACAAATTTCCATAGCTATAAAGACCCCAATATTACTATATTCCTATAGTTCTTGTAGCCATTTTTGCCAGAAAGTATAGGAAATAAATTAATTTAAATCAGTAAGATAACCTAAAACTTAAAAGACTGTAAATTGAAGTATAAACTTAAATAAATACTTGATTGCCCTTGTAAAATTTCTTATATCTTGTTCTATTTATCTTACAAAGAGTAACAATACTAAATCACTACTTAAAGTATTATTACTAAACTTTTTACATTAACGTAAGTTAGAATTTAGTGTTGTTTTATTGACTTTATTAGGTATAATTTATAAGTTTTTAAATCTATGATACAGTTTACCTAAGTATCTTTGTTTTACTCTACTTGTTTTTATTTCTTTATTCATAACTATGGCTATAAGATCAACAGAATGTGACTGCAATTACTATAAATCTGCAGTTATAGCCATATGAGCAGCTATTTACTATGTAGCTGCCATAGGCACTTATTTTACCATATTTGCTATAGGATCCAATTGCTATAACTGTAACTATGGCAAAACTATTTTGCAAGTTTACTTTTAGTCTAAGTTTAAATTGTAGTTAATATATAAATATATTTTTAAAAATGTTTAAAAAATTATAAATACAACTTGCAAGATAATTAATAAAGCTAAAACAAAAAATGATGAAATTTATATATTTCATTTTCTTAAAAATCGCAATTAATAAAATCCATTCATAAGATTTGCAACCCAGTCAGATAAAATAGTTGCAAATTGCAATCTAGTCTTATAGCAACTATAAGCAACTGATTTTTTTTATAACTAAATGGTACATATAATATAGACTTTTAAATATGGTAAGGCTTGGACAAAATCTGAATCTTGATTGTCAAGTTCTTGGCATTTTTAAAAATCTCAATCTTGGTTTCAAAATCTCAAAAAAGTCAATATTTGCAATTGACTATTTATAATCATGATATTGTGGTTATACCAATCTTCCAATATGTTTCCTAATATTATTTCAAATTTGAATCAGTGTTGCAATATAATGCCATGGTAGAAAATGATATCTATGGCCAAAAATGATAGGAAATAGTATTGGAAAATCCTCTAGCCTTTAGCTCTAATCTACTGCTTTATCTATTACCCCTATTGCCTTATTTATCTATTTACCATTCTACCATTGCTCTATTTACTTATCTATAAAGTGCTATACCTAGTGCTTAGAGTAAAGGTACTATGTTGTGGCAGCAATTCAAACTGAAAATAAAATCACAAAACAAACAGGAAACTTGCTAATTTATCATACT
>NIVC01002082.1:110000-125787 GCA_002269645.1 Macrostomum lignano | reverse complement strand
TGAATAAGTATGATAATTCTTAAAACCCAAATTTATATATTCTAAGTACTATGAAGTTTGTTAAATAAAGCTAAAGTTTTTTCCTTGTAAAATTTTTTAATTCCTATTTTTTCTTTGTTATTTTTTGCTAGTGCATTTCCTAAAACTTATTCTAATAGATAACTAAGCATTGCATTCCTCTTATTAAACTATGCAAGAAGTATTTATTTTTCATAATAATTTTTATATTGTCTTTAAATTCAATAAGATTATAATCTAAAACTGATAGTGAGTGGTGTTGGCATTCTAAGTAGTTCAATATGATTGTTTCACACAATTTTCAATTTTATAGAGAAAAGTTTGTTATTCTTAATTTTTTTGCTCTTTTTAGAATTCAAATGAGTATGAAAACTTCTTGTCATTTTCTTAGGGCATGTATATCAATTATAAGGTCATTTAACAGCTTTTAAGACAAGAGTAGTAGCAATGTTAGGTAGTTTTGGGTATTTTTCATTTGGGTAAATATTTGTTGGCTTCTTTTACAATGACAAAACATTACAGATAACTGATTAAAGTGATTGCTTTAAATAAAATTGTTTTAAACAAGAAAAAAGAAACAAAATATGATTTCTTGTTCTTTTTGACAATTAAGAAATGAATGTCAGGTATCAAAATACTTACTTTCCTATATGTCATCAAATTTCTATTTTGCTACAAAATTTCTAAAAAATGGCTATAATTAATTTTTAAACAGCTCTGCCACTGCGCACTGGATCTGAACCACCACTTGCGTCGACGCCGCATGCTTCCCGTGCCAGTGTCCATCGACCTGCCGCAGCAGCAGTACACGCCGTCGCCCTCATCTGCTCATTCTGTACAATTTAGTCCGTGAGTTACTTTCACTATTTCCTTTTCTAAGTGATAAATTAGATTAAAGGAGTGAATGAGAGAGTGAGATAAGAGCGATGCAGAGAGTGAGATAAGAGCGATGCAGAGAGTGAGATAAGAGTGACGCTGAGAGTGAGATAAGATCGATGCAGAGAGTGAGATAAGATTGACGCAGAGAGTGAGATAAGAGCGATGCAGAGAGTGAGATAAGAGCGATGCAGAGAGTGAGATAAGAGCGATGCAGAGAGTGAGATAAGAGCGATGCAGAGAGTGAGATAAGATTGACGCTGAGAGTGAGATAAGAGCGATGCAGAGAGTGAGATAAGAGCGATGCAGAGAGTGAGATAAGAGCGATGCAGAGAGTGAGATAAGATCGATGCAGAGAGTGAGATAAGAGCGATGCAGAGAGAGAGATAAGAGCGATGCAGAGAGTGAGATAAGAGCGATGCAGAGAGAGAGATAAGAGCGATGCAGAGAGTGAGATAAGAGCGATGCAGAGAGAGAGATAAGAGCGATGCAGAGAGTGAGATAAGAACGATGCAGAGAGTGAGATAAGAGCGATGCAGAGAGTGAGATAAGAGTGACGCTGAGAGTGAGATAAGAGCGATGCAGAGGGTGAGATAAGAACGACGCTGAGAGTGAGATAAGATCGATGCAGAGAGTGAGATAAGATCGATGCAGAGAGTGAGATAAAAGTGACGCTGAGAGTGAGATAAGAGCGATGAAGAGAGATAATCGAGTGTACTGAACTCATCTGGCTTGCATGAAGTCTCAGGCAACAGTTGAGAAGCTGACTTATTCAAGCGTCGCTAGTACTTAACTTGAGAATATAAAAATAGTCTCAATCAGGAAAGTCTTAGTACGGCCTCGCAATAATTAGATTCCACGATGATGATGATAAAACAGTAAGGCATCCCTGCTCGGTAGGGGTTGCCGTGAGAGATGGAAAAGGGGGTGAGACTTTGCGATTAGGCCTCAAGGCTGAAGCCTCGGTCACGCCCCCCCTCTCAGCTAGGTTTGCAATTAGGCAGCTGCAGGAGGGGTACGTGGGGGGAGAAATTAATACCCTGCTAGTGCGTTTATCCTCCGAGTTGCATAGCGCGTGACGAGAGCCAGGCTCTTAGTGCGCGACTGATTACGGTGCCTCAGGGTCTCTTGCCTTCGAGTCAGTATCGATGCTGCCACGGCTCCTGTTGAGATGCACTTTCTCTGAATGACGCCTCGCCTCTCTCCGTGTCTCATGCCTCGCGTATTGTATAGTGCATTCTAACTGGCTTTGTATTGGTTTAAAATCTTCAATTCTGATTTTTGTGTTCAGGTCTTTGTTCAGCTACCATTGCTATTACCACCGGGTCTTTGTTCAGCTACCATTGCTAATCTTCGGGTCTTTGTTCAGCTACCATTGCTATTACCACCGGGTCTTTGTTCAGCTACCATTCCTATCACCACCGGGTCTTTGTTCAGCTACCATTGCTAATCTTCGGGTCTTTGTTCAGCTACCATTGCTTTGACCACTGGGTCTTGTTCAGCTACCATTGCTATCACCACCGGGTCTTTGTTCAGCTACCATTGCTATCACCACTGGGTCTTGTTCAGCTACCATTGCTATCACCACCGGGTCTTTGTTCAGCTACCATTGCTATCACCACCGGGTCTTTGTTCAGCTACCACTGCTAATCTTCGGGTCTTTGTTCAGCTACCATTGCTTTGACCACTGGGTCTTGTTCAGCTACCATTGCTATCACCACCGGGTCTTTGTTCAGCTACCATTGCTATCACCACTGGGTCTTGTTCAGCTACCATTGCTATCACCACCGGGTCTTTGTTCAGCTACCATTGCTATCACCACCGGGTCTTTGTTCAGCTACCACTGCTAATCTTCGGGTCTTTGTTCAGCTACCATTGCTTTGACCACTGGGTCTTGTTCAGCTACCATTGCTATCACCACCGGGTCTTTGTTCAGCTACCATTGCTATCACCACTGGGTCTTGTTCAGCTACCATTGCTATCACCACCGGGTCTTTGTTCAGGTACCATTGCTATCACCACCGGGTCTTTGTTCAGCTACTATTGCTATCACCACCGGGTCTTTGTTCAGCTACTATTGCTATCACCACTGGGTCTTTGTTCAGCTACCATTGCTATCACCACCGGGTCTTTGTTCAGCTACTATTGCTATCACCACTGGGTCTTTGTTCAGGTACCATTGCTATCATCGAGTCTTTATTCAGCTACCATTGCTATCACCATTGGGTCTTTGTTCTGCTCAGCTTCACTGGGTCGTCGTTCAACAAACAGTCTTTATTAAGCTACTAACTCTCTCTCCATGTCTTTGTTATTAATTTCGCATCTATCGCCGCCAACCCACGCTCAACCTGCAGAGAGGACCAGGTGCACCGGCGCTACGAGGAGATGCTGAAGAAGAGCGGCCAGCTGACCCTTGACCCCGGCGGGCCCACCATCAGCTGCCAGCGTGAGGACATCCAGCTGGAATGCGAGCTTGGCCAGGGCATCTGCGGCGTGGTGTCGCGGGCCAGGCTGAAGCAGTGCGGCCGCCAGATGGCCGTGAAGGTGATGCGGCGGACGGGCAATAATGCAGAGGAGAACAAGCGAGTGATCATGGACCTGGAGGTGGTGACCAAGTGTCACGATTGCCGGCACATTGTTCGCTGCTTCGGCGTGTTCATATTCCCGTCGGAGGTGTGGGTCTGCATGGAGCTGATGGCCACCTGCTTAGACCGGCTGATGCGGCATGCCGGAGCGCTGCCTGAGAGGATTCTGGGCAAAATTGTGGTGCCAATTCTCAAGGTGAGCTGCGGTTCTGTGGGATAATTGAGATAGGATTTTTCTGTGACTGCCGTTTGGGATTTGGGATAACTGAGATGGGATTTTTCTGTGGCTGTCGTTTGGGATTTGGGTAACTGAGATGGGATTTTTCTGTGGCTGTCGTTTGGGATTTGGGATAACTGAGATGGGATTTTTCTGTGACTGTCGTTTGGGATTTGAGATAACTGAGATGGGATTTTTCTGTGACTGCCATTTGGGATTTGGGTAACTGAGATGGGATTTTTCTGTAACTGTCTTTTGGATTTGGGATAACTGAGATGGGATTTTTCTGTGACTATCATTTGGGATTTGGGATAACTGAGATGGGATTTTTCAGTGACTGTCGTTTGGGATTTGGGATAACTGAGATGGGATTTTTCAGTGGCTGTTATTTGGGATTTGGCGATAATTGAGATGGGATTTGAGGATAACTGATATGAGATTTTTCTGTGACTGTCGTTTGGGATTTGTGGCAACTGAGGTGGGCTTTGGATAATGAGATGAGATGAGATGGGATTTTTTCAGGGACTGTTATTTGGGATTTAGGATAACTGACTTAATACTTTCAGCGATATGGTAGCCAGTACTGTACTATTTAGACCTACTAATTTTAACCCGTTGCTCCTTCAGCTCACACAAGCAACTCAATGAGCTTTTAGGGAAGCCTTCATGTGTTTTTATCTACTAGCTAATGCATTTCCCAGATCTCCAGATATCCCTAGAAGCTGTAGAAATCCTCTCACATGATTAAGCTATTTTCTCACCGCCTGCAGGCTCTGCACTACCTGAAGGAGCGGCACAATATCATCCACCGCGACGTGAAGCCGTCCAACATGCTGCTAAGCGAATCTGGCCGAGTGAAACTCTGCGACTTTGGCATCTCCGGCCTGCTGGAGGACTCGCGGGCCAAGACTCGAACCGCCGGCTGCACGGCCTACCTGTCGCCCGAGCGGATCACTCTGGCCGCGCCCTACGATATCCGGTCGGACGTTTGGTCCCTGGGCATCAGCCTGGTGGAGCTGGCCACCGGCCGGCACCCGCTGGCCGACTGCGCCACCGAGATGGAGATGCTCACAAGGATTGTTGACGAGCCGCCGCCGCAGCTGCCTCTGACCGGATTTACCGATCATTTTCGAGAGTTTGTAGCTCGCTGGTGAGTGCGCGTTTCCCTGCTTACATCTTGAATACGCGACAAGTACGCAGGAACCTAAGTACTCATGTACCTAAGTACGCATGTACCTAAGTACGCATGTACCTAAGTACGCATGAACCTAAGTACGCATGAACCTAAGTACTCATATACCTAAGTACGCATGTACCTAAGTACGCATGTACCTAAGTACGCATGTACCTAAGTACGCATGTACCTAAGTACGCATGTACCTAAGTATGCATCAATTCAAGTACGCGTGGACCTAAGTAAGCATGTACCTAAGTACGCATGTACCTAGGTACGCATGCACCTAAGTATGTACCTTAGTAATCACTGCCTAAGTACGCATTGTCTCTTCAAATGCGCCTGTACTTCTTAGTACACAGGTACCTGAGTACCAATTACGTTTAGTACATAAGCCATTTACCTAAGTAGGATTGCGAATTTGCAGTACGCGTGTACCTCTAAAAAATATACAAGGCTTATTTTAATCAAGTACTTCTTAGCACTCTATTGAGTACGCGTGTACTTTCTAAACGATTGTAATTTTTCTCCTCGGTCGGGTCTTGTTTCCCATTAATATTGCGGATACTCGCACAGCTAATCCAGAGCTCCCGCCCCGCTAATTCTTAAGCTTCTTAGGCTCGAATAGAAAAAACAGAAGCATTTTTTGTCTCTATCAAAATCGCAGGATACTCGAGTCAGTCTATTTTTAGCCTGTCTAAACCTTCTGCCTGTTCTGCTGCACTGCAGTTTTGATTTGGAATTTCCCCGGAGCAAACCATGAGGAACATTCCTGACTTTCCTGTCCGTTCGCGAATCTCAAACCTCAATTTTCAGCCCTTTGACTTGCACTGCCGTTTTTTTAAGCACAAAGTCGACCAGCTTCTCTTTTTGGCTCTCTTTTTTTTGCTTCCTGTGTGAACAGTAATTGCTCTTATTAGTCCTCAAGTGCTTGTCGAGGACGGCCCTGACTTTATTTTCTTCTAGACGGCTCTAAAATCGTCAAAGAGTTGCCTAAGAATCAATTTGAGGCGTTTCGATTGTCTGCGACTCGGAAACGACTCTGGGATCGTAGAGACACTGAAGAATCACTGAATTTGAATCGCATATTTTGCATCTATAACACCTCTATTTAGTCTACTGGAGTTGGTAGAAAGTTGACAGATAACACAACGTCTCTTGGGACGACTTTTTTGCGACTTAACGGTCGCCTCTCCGTTGCGTAGAGTCAGTAGCAAGTTGTTTGCAACGACTTTTTAGCGACTCCTGTTAAATTGGCGCGAAAGTATAATCAGTGGCGCTAAATTGACGCCAGAATATCATCTTCGGCGCTAAATTGGCGCCAAAGTCTCCTCCGCAGCGCAAAATTGGCGCCAAAATATTATTTGCGGCCCTAAATTGGCCATAAAGTCTGAAATTGGCGCTAAAATCTCATCCTTGGCGCTAAATTAGCGCCAAAAAATCTGCGGCGCTAAAGCCATAAATTGTCGCCAAAATATCATCTGCTGTGCTAAATTGGCCCTAAAGTCTGAAATTGGCGCCAAAGTCTCATCCTCGGCGCTAAATTGGCGCCAAATTATCATCCGCATCGCTAAGATTTTTCCATCAATGGGGCTTTTGTTACCCAAGCGATTTTAATTCTTTCATTTATTTTGTACAAGTATTTCGTTCATTTTTTTATGCTAGGTTATAATTTTTTCGATACATATCGGTATATTTTCCCATTCGCAAAAAATAATCCTTTCACAGCCTAACCAAGGACGTGAGTCTGCGGCCGAAGTACCAGCGGCTGCTCGGCCACGACTTCATCAAATATCACGAGCAGACTCAGACGGATCTGGCCGACTGGCTGGCCGAGGTTCGAATCCGCTGTCCGGGCCTGGCCTCGCCAAGCGGAAGCACCGGCGGTGGAAGCAGTTCCGGAAGTAGCGGAGCCGGAAGTGCCGCCGGAGTAGCGGCGGCTGGAGGTGCGGCTGCGGCTGCCCGGCGGCGGCGGCGGCGGCTACAGCGGCCGGGAGTTCGGCCTCCAGCAGCGCGGCTTTCCGTCGCCATCGTCAGCTGTCTGCCGGGTCGCAGGGCTCGAGCTCGGGCTACGGCTCGGTGGACAACAGCTCGCCGTCCTCCCTGCAGAGCCGGTCGCCTAGCGCTCCGAAACCGGCTGGCTGTCAGCAGCACCAGCAGCTGCCGCAGCCTCCGCCTAGGCTTCATCACTCTCAGCAGGCTCAGTACTCTACGCCTGAGTCGCCTCTGCCGCCATTTTAACCTGTTCTCATCAGCTGCTTGTTTACCGCTGTCTCAGCGGGGTTCGCGTTTGAGAGTTCAACTGGTTGTCAGATGGCGCCAAATCAGATTTGTCAGATTTGTCTAATGGCGCTAAATTATTTTTGAAATGGCGTCAAGTTGGATTTGTCAGATGGCGCCAAGTCGATTTGTCAGATGGCGACAAGTTGGATTTGTCAGATGGCGCCAAGTCAGATTTGTCAGATGGCGCCAAGTCAGATTTGTCAGATGGCGCCAATTTAGATTTGTCAGATAGAGCCAAGTTTAAAAAGGTCAGAAGGCGTCAGGTTAATTGTCAGAATTCAAAAGTTTGTGGGGCAATATTGCTTTATGAATGAAGATGTCGCGAACCCCGCTGAGCAGTGCTTTAGACTAGAGTCGTCTTCCCCCTTCACCCCGTTGTTTAAGTATGGATTTTTATTCAAGAATAATGCAAAGAAAAGGTCGACAAATGCTATTATTACTACTACTCTCATGTGTTGTAAGTAGGTCTTCGCGTGTATTCATAAGTTTATTAACATGTTGACAGCATATAAAAATTGTGATTTTGCTTAGCGCTGTAGTTTATGTGTAGTTTTGTTACCTGGTTAATAATAATTACTATTATACCAAGTGTTGTGCTTTAACAGTACATTTTTAGTGTCTCAGGCACGGCTCGGTTCTTTTGACACTCGAGTTTTAAATGAGGGTACATGAAGTCTTAAATGAACTTTGGCCCTTGCGGTTGCATTGGTCTGTTGCGATTTCATTTGAACTGAAGTTTTTTAGGCTTTTTTTCTGGAACATTGCACTGTTTTTGGCTGGTGTAATTATTTGAATTCGATTCGATTTTTAATGATAAGTGAATTATTTTATCCGTTAGCTTTTAGCTCCCTATTTTGCGTACTTATTACTGTCATATCCAATGTACACACCTGCCACCCACCCCAATGTACACCTGCCACCGACCCCAATGTACACACCCGCCCCACCCACCCCTAAAGTACACACCCGCTCCACCCCCAATGTACACACCCGCCCACCCCCAATGTACACACCTGCCCCACCCACCCCTAAAGTACACACCCGTCCCACCCCTAATGTACACACCCGCTCCACCCCCAATGTACACACCCGCCCACCCCCCAATGTACACACCCACCCACCCCCAATGTACACACCCGCCCACCCCCAATGTACACACCTGCCCCACCCACCCCTAAAGTACACACCCGTCCCACCCCTAATGTACACACCCGCTCCACCCCCAATGTACACACCCGCCCACCCCCAATGTACACACCCACCACCCCCCAATGTACACACCCGCCCACCCCCCAATGTACACACCTGCCCCACCCACCCCTAAAGTACACACCCGTCCCACCCCTAATGTACACACCCGCTCCACCCCCAATGTACACACCCGCCCACCCCCCAATGTACACACCCGCCCACCCCCAATGTACACACCCGCCCCACCCACCCACCCCCCAATGTACACACCCGCCCACCCCCCAATGTACACACCCGCCCCACCCCCAATGTACACACCCACCCACCCCCAATGTACACACCCGCCCACCCCCCAATGTACACACCCGCCCCACCCCCAATGTACACACCTGCCCCACCCACCCCATCAAACTGCGATATTGTCAAGAGTATCATTCTAGTCTTCTGGGTAAAAAAGTAACGAACAGTACTTAATTGATGAATTTTCGAAATCTCCTTTGTTTTGACTCGTTAAACCTGTCGGTGAAAATATTTATGAAAATATCTGCATATTGCACTTTAATTAGTTAGTGTTTAACCTTGTTATTTCGAAATCTCAGACTTTTTTAACAGCTTGCTTGCATAAATAAAAATATGCCTGAACTTTTCTGCAATCTCTCCTAGTCAGTAGTATGGTTCGTGCATGCAGTTTTTAAAAGCTAATATTATTTTTATTTAAAATCTGCAATGAATTTATCGTGAAAACAGGAGTTAGCTTAGGTGTTACTGGTATATTTTGTGTTGTAATAATTTTCTCGAGTATAGCATTTTCCCCATTTAAGATGTCTGATCGTTGCTCGTTGTGCGACAGGGTTTATACTACTCAAAATTAACCTGTTTATTTATTGTGTTATGTTTATTGTTTGTGTATAAAAATAAATCTGTAGAAATTTGACTTTTTCTATGTTGTTTTTTTTGGTTTGCACTTTAATGTATAGAAGGTTATATGCTTGAATTTTACCTAATTTTACAAGTTAACTAACTGTTCTTTAAGTAAGTACTTATCTCTGTCTCTATCCCACTTCTCTCTGTCTCTATCCCACTTATCTCTGTCTCTATCCCACTTCTCTCTGTCTCTATCCCACTTATCTCTGTCTCTATCCCACTTATCTCTGTCTCTATCCCACTTATCTCTGTCTCTATCCCACTTATTTCTGTCTCTATCCCACTTATCTCTGTCTCTATCCCACTTATCTCTGTCTCTATCCCACTTATTTCTGTCTCTATCCCACTTCTCTCTGTCTCTATCCCACTTATCTCTGTCTCTATCCCACTTCTCTCTGTCTCTATCCCACTTATCTCTGTCTCTATCCCACTTATTTCTGTCTCTATCCCCCTTATCTCTGTCTCTATCCCACTTATCTCTGTCTCTATCCCACTTATCTCTGTCTCTATCCCACTTATCTCTGCCTCTATCCCACTTATCTCTGTCTCTATCCCACTTATCTCTGTCTCTACCCCACTTATGTCTGTCTCTATCCCACTTATCCCTGCCTCTATCCCACTTATCTCTGCCTCTATCCCACTTATCTCTGCCTCTATCCCACTAATCTCTGTCTCTGTCCCACTTATCTCTGTCTCTATCCCACTTATCTCTGCCTCTATCCCACTAATCCCTGTCTCTATCCCACTAATCTCTGTCTCTATCCCACTTATCTCTGTCTCTTTCCCCTTATCTCTGTCTCTATCCCACTTATCTCTACATCTACTCCCCTTATCTCTGTCTCTATCCCCCTTATCTCTGCCTCTATCCCACTTACATGTATCTCTGCCTCTATCCCACTTATATCTGTCTCTATCCCACTAATCTCTGTCTCTGTCCCACTTATCTCTGTCTCTATCCCACTTATCTCTGCCTCTATCCCACTAATCTCTGTCTCTATCCCACTAATCTCTGCCTCTATCCCACTTATCTCTGTCTCTATCCCCCTTATCTCTGTCTCTACCCCCCTTATCTCTGTCTCTGTCCTACTTATCTCTGTCTCTATCCCCCTTATCTCTGCCTCTATCCCACTTATCTCTGCCTCATTCACACTTATCTCTTCCTCTATCCCTTTACATCTGCTTTCCCGCTATCAGAATCTGGTCAAAACACAATAAATAAGCAATCAAAAGGAATAATGTACTTTGATCGGCCTATAGTCACTTAGAGTAGTTCAATCAATTAATCAATGGTTTGTTTACCGGCTGTCGGCTCTGTGATTTATTTAACACAAAATTAATTGCTTCTGTGTGAGTTCGCGTGTTCCTCAAACCCAATTACTGCGAATTGCTTGATCGCCTGTCTTGTTGCTAATATATTTATTTGTTTCTTTTTCAAACCTTTGTACTTGCGCAAAGTAAAGCTGAAAAATTGTTAATCAACTTTTATCCTCGAGTGCTCGTGTTGCAAATTAGATGTGAAAAAAGTTTTTTAAACTAATTGTCCAAATTTAAGAGCCCAGTCCCTTCAATTTTTGAAATGGAATCATTTACAGTGTAATCTGATACTGAGTGCAGTAGCATCAGTTTGGGTGAATTAAATATAACTCCCGTATCTATATTCATAAATAAAGGCCTATTTTTCTAGTTTGCATAGGCTCATTGTGAAAACTATTATCTTATTTTTGTGAATGCAGCACATTCAAAAATACATGCAGGAGTTTCTTTCTTGTTTATTATTTATTTATATTTTTGTCGCTCCTACTTTGTCACCCTCTGAGGGATCTACTTTGGCAAACTCTGAGGGATCTACTTTGGCAAAATCTGAGGAATCTACTTTGTCAAACTCTGAGGGATCTACTTTGTCACCCTCTGGGGGATCTACTTTGGAAAACTCTGAGGGATCTACTTTGGCAAACTCTGAGGGATCTACTTTGGCAAACTCTGAGGGATCTACTTTGGCAAACTCTGAGGGATCTACTTTGGCAAAATCTGAGGAATCTACTTTGTCAAACTCTGAGGGATCTACTTTGTCACCCTCTGGGGGATCTACTTTGGAAAACTCTGAGGGATCTACTTTGGCAAACTCTGAGGGATCTACTTTGGCAAACTCTGAGGGATCTACTTTGGCAAACTCTGAGGGATCTACTTTGGCAAACTCTGAGGGATCTACTTTGTCACCCTCTGGGGGATCTACTTTGGAAAACTCTGAGGGATCTACTTTGGCAAACTCTGAGGGATCTACTTTGGCAAACTCTGAGGGATCTACTTTGGCAAACTCTGAGGGATCTACTTTGGCAAACTCTGAGGGATCTACTTTGTCACCCACTGAGGGATCTACTTTGTCACCCTCTGAGGGATCTACTTTGTCACCCACTGAGGGATCTACTTTGTCACCCTCTGAGGGATCTACTTTGTCACCCTCTGGGGGATCTACTTTGGCAAACTCTGAGGGATCTACTTTGGAAAACTCTGGGCGATCTACTTTGGCAAACTCTGAAGCATCTACTTTGTCATCCTCTGAGGGATTTACTTTGGCAGTCTCTGAGGAATCCACTTTGATCTTCAGAGTGATCTACTAATTGTCTCCCTCTGAGAGGTATATCTACCTTGGTTTTCCAGATTAGCAGATGTTATTAGTGCACGTCAACAAAGCACCGAAATAATCTGCACTGCACTTCACTGTACAGCCATAATGCAACCTGGTCCACTTGGGCATTGCCACCAACTTGACAAAATGAATGCAATAAAAGGTCGCATTCAATGCCGACTGGGTCAGGAAAATATTTCTCCAATCTGCACAGTTTCCGGAATTTTATGGCCAGATGCTTGACTGGATGATCATTTTCTATTGTGCCCTATTATTGCTATTGATTTAGTGCAATAATTGCCAATCTGCATTGTGATGATTGACAATCTGCAGTCTGGATAAATATTCCAGCGTTAATTAATTACATCTGTGACTACATAATTTATGGCTGCGAATTTATGGACATCGAATGGCTGATAAAGTTCCTGGATCGGAAACCCCAGTCTCCCAAGTCAGATTGCAACTCTGGGAGTGAGTCATCTCTGTTGGGACTGCGCGAAATGAATCTGCTCAAGACGAATTCTTTCTGCTTTTGCCAGGAAAACTTTGGACAGCAAGGTCTGAGTTCTGAGTTATCCAGCTCGTCCCCTAATCTCTCGTACTTGCTTCTATGCATCTTATTGGTTCCCGTGGCAATCCCCATTCCCCATCCACAAAACAAGCCGTTCCCAATTGTAAATCCCCATCCAGGCTTTGGCCAGGGGATTTTCTCGGTGTACAAACGCGCCTGGCCTTGTTATCTCACCCTGCCCGCTGCCAGTCTCGCAATACTCGGCTCGACCTGATTTGCTAAGTGGCCAACTGCGAGACCCAGCGGCCGGCTTTGAGGGAGAAAAAAGGCTCGAGACTGCCGAAGTTGCTCTGTCTGCATCGAAAATTCTTCTGACTTCTAAAAACCTTTTAGACCTTTTGCGACTGATTATCGACTTAAAATAAGTTGCTGCGAAGTTTCTGCTCAGCCTGAGTACAAAAAGCTAACGACAAAATGGCTGTCTTTAGCCGTAAGTATTTTTTCACTGGTTTGGATAGATAGATGGATAGATAGATAGATAGATAGGTAGATCGATAGATAGATAGATAGATAGATAGATAGATAGATAGATAGATAGATAGATAGATAGATAGATAGGTAGATAGATAGATAGATAGATAGATAGATAGATAGATAGATAGATAGATAGATAGATAGATAGATAGGTAGATAGATAGATAGATAGATAGATAGATAGATAGATAGATAGATAGATAGATAGATAGATAGATAGATAGATAGATAGATAGATAGATAGAGAGATGGATAGATAGATAGATAGATAGATAGATAGATAGATAGATAGGTAGATAGATAGATAGATAGATAGATAGATAGATAGATAGATAGATAGATAGATAGATAGATAGATAGAGAGATGGATAGATAGATAGATAGATAGATAGATAGATAGATAGATAGATAGATAGATAGATAGATAGGTAGATAGATAGATAGATAGATAGATAGATAGATAGATAGATAGATAGATAGATAGATAGTAGATAGCGAGAAAGAGCGAGCGAAGCGAGCTCTTTCGAGCTTGCTTGCCGCAGCCAATCAAGCTGAAAGCACGCACACAAGATCACCGGAAACGATTAAGGCAGCTGGAAAGCCAATGGGCGCGGTAAGCGCTTTTATCCAGAGGAACTACCTGCTGGAACCAGCCATGCCGATCGAAAATCAGACTACTCAAGTAGTGCAAAAGAGTACGTGCAACTACCGAGAAATCTAATTTTCGTAACCGCTCCGGTGCAGGTCCTGGCTATAGATAGTAGATAGCGAGAAAGAGCGAGCGAAGCGAGCTCTTTCGAGCTTGCTTGCCGCAGCCAATCAAGCTGAAAGCACGCACACAAGATCACCGGAAACGATTAAGGCAGCTGGAAAGCCAATGGGCGCGGTAAGCGCTTTTATCCAGAGGAACTACCTGCTGGAACCAGCCATGCCGATCGAAAATCAGACTACTCAAGTAGTGCAAAAGAGTACGTGCAACTACCGAGAAATCTAATTTTCGTAACCGCTCCGGTGCAGGTCCTGGCTATAGATAGTAGATAGCGAGAAAGAGCGAGCGAAGCGAGCTCTTTCGAGCTTGCTTGCCGCAGCCAATCAAGCTGAAAGCACGCACACAAGATCACCGGAAACGATTAAGGCAGCTGGAAAGCCAATGGCGCGGTAAGCGCTTTTATCCAGAGGAACTACCTGCTGGAACCAGCCATGCCGATCGAAAATCAGACTACTCAAGTAGTGCAAAAGAGTACGTGCAACTACCGAGAAATCTAATTTTCGTAACCGCTCCGGTGCAGGTCCTGGCTATAGATAGTAGATAGCGAGAAAGAGCGAGCGAAGCGAGCTCTTTCGAGCTTGCTTGCCGCAGCCAATCAAGCTGAAAGCACGCACACAAGATCACCGGAAACGATTAAGGCAGCTGGAAAGCCAATGGGCGCGGTAAGCGCTTTTATCCAGAGGAACTACCTGCTGGAACCAGCCATGCCGATCGAAAATCAGACTACTCAAGTAGTGCAAAAGAGTACGTGCAACTACCGAGAAATCTAATTTTCGTAACCGCTAGATAGATAGATAGATAGATAGATAGATAGATAGATAGATAGATAGATAGATAGATAGAGAGATGGATAGATAGATAGATAGATAGATAGATAGATAGATAGATAGGTAGATAGATAGATAGATAGATAGATAGATAGATAGATAGATAGATAGATAGATAGATAGATAGAGAGATGGATAGATAGATAGATAGATAGATAGATAGATAGATAGTAGATAGCGAGAAAGAGCGAGCGAAGCGAGCTCTTTCGAGCTTGCTTGCCGCAGCCAATCAAGCTGAAAGCACGCACACAAGATCACCGGAAACGATTAAGGCAGCTGGAAAGCCAATGGGCGCGGTAAGCGCTTTTATCCAGAGGAACTACCTGCTGGAACCAGCCATGCCGAACGAAAATCAGACTACTCAAGTAGTGCAAAAGAGTACGTGCAACTACCGAGAAATCTAATTTTCGTAACCGCTCCGGTGCAGGTCCTGGCTATAGATAGTAGATAGCGAGAAAGAGCGAGCGAAGCGAGCTCTTTCGAGCTTGCTTGCCGCAGCCAATCAAGCTGAAAGCACGCACACAAGATCACCGGAAACGATTAAGGCAGCTGGAAAGCCAATGGGCGCGGTAAGCGCTTTTATCCAGAGGAACTACCTGCTGGAACCAGCCATGCCGAACGAAAATCAGACTACTCAAGTAGTGCAAAAGAGTACGTGCAACTACCGAGAAATCTAATTTTCGTAACCGCTCCGGTGCAGGTCCTGGCTATAGATAGATAGATAGGTAGATAGATAGATAGATAGATAGATAGATAGATAGATAGATAGATAGATAGATAGATAGATAGATAGATAGATAGAGAGATGGATAGATAGATAGATAGATAGATAGATAGATAGATAGATAGATAGATAGGTAGATAGATAGATAGATAGATAGATAGATAGATAGATAGATAGATAGATAGATAGAGAGATGGATAGATAGATAGATAGATAGATAGATAGATAGATAGATAGATAGATAGATAGATAGATAGATAGATAGATAGAGAGATGGATAGATAGATAGATAGATAGATAGATAGATAGATAGATAGGTAGATAGATAGATAGATAGATAGATAGATAGATAGATAGATAGATAGATAGATAGATAGATAGAGAGATGGATAGATAGATAGATAGATAGATAGATAGATAGATAGATAGATAGGTAGATAGATAGATAGATAGATAGATAGATAGATAGATAGATAGGTAGATAGATAGATAGATAGATAGATAGATAGATAGATAGATAGATAGATA
>NIVC01002082.1:0-105000 GCA_002269645.1 Macrostomum lignano | reverse complement strand
TGTCTCATTGCAGTGTCAGGTGTGTGATTGCAGTATCAGGGGTGTCTGATTGCAGTGTCAGAGGTGTCTGATTGCAGTGTCAGGTGTGTCAGATTGCAGTGTCAGGGGTGTCTGATTGCAGTGTCAGGGGTGTCTGATTGCAGTGTCAGGGGTGTCTGATTGCAGTGTCAGGTGTGTGATTTCAGTGTCAGGAGTGTCTGATTGCAGTGTCAGGTGTGTGATTGCAGTGTCAGGTGTGTGATTGCAGTGTCAGTGGTGTCTGATTGCAGTGTCAGGGGTGTCTGATTGCAGTGTCAGAGGTGTCTGATTGCAGTGTCAGGGGTGTCTGATTGCAGTGTCAGGGGTGTCTGATTGCAGTGTCAGCTGTCTGATTACAGTGTCAGGGGTGTCTGATTGCAGTTTCAGGTGTCTGATTGCAGTGTCAGAGGTGTCTGATTGCAGTTTCAGGTGTCTGATTGCAGTTTCAGGTGTCTGATTGCAGTGTCAGAGGTGTCTGATTGCAGTGTCAGGTGTCAGATTGCAGTGTCAGGGGTGTCAGATTGCAGTGTCAGGGGTGTCAGATTGCAGTGTCAGGTGTGTCAGATTGCAGTGTCAGGTGTGTCAGATTGCAGTGTCAGGGGTGTCTGATTGCAGTGTCAGGGGTGTCAGATTGCAGTGTCAGGGGTGTCAGATTGCAGTGTCAGGTGTGTCAGATTGCAGTGTCAGGTGTGTCAGATTGCAGTGTCAGGTGTGTCAGATTGCAGTGTCAGGGTGTCTGATTGCAGTGTCAGAGGTGTCTGATTGCAGTGTCAGGTGTCAGATTGCAGTGTCAGGATGTCAAGCAACATCTGTCACTAGTTAGACCAATAAAACCCACGCTGTAACATCTTCAGCTGCCTAAGCGCGGTGACATAAGCCTCGCGCCGTCCGCGTCATCCTCGCTGAACCACCTCGCTGCTGCAGCGGCCTCGGCCCGCGCCGCAGCGGCCGCCTCCAGCCGCAGTCGCACGCGCCAGCAGCAGCAGAGGCGACAGCAGCGCAGGAACAGCTGCTGGGTGCACTCGGAGACCTGCCTGGTCTGCGCCTGCTACACCGCCGACGCTGACGTCGTGAACGACAGCTGCGCCAGCTTGGCCGACCTCACCGCCAGGATGGACAGCTGGAGACGCCTGCCGTGCCGCTGCCGTCAGGAGAAGTACATCCACGCCACCTGCCTGTTGTCCCGCTATCTGCAGCGTCGGGTGTACAGCTGGGGCCGCTGGCAGATGACCTTCCAGTGTCCCCACTGCATGTCGCGCATGCGGGTGACGCGTCGCTACGGACGGCACACCTGCGATAAGAAGGCCCAGCTATCAGTGCTGAGGCATTTCTTGTGTCTTCTGGTGCGTTCTGGGGGCAGCCGAGGGGTCACGGGGGACCCTGAAGTCCTTGACCGTCCCGAAGATCAGAGCGCACAAGCGCGCCAATACTGTAAACAGACACGCACTCATACTTACGCTCACACGGGGTGTACAGTGCCCCTGACTTTCTAGCTCGTAATCGTTAGGCGTGTACAGTCTCAGTGCCTTGAGGGTTGGCCCTCATTGGGTGTCCCCCGCACTGATCTGGACTTTCCCACTCCTTCCCAGGTGGTTTCCGGCCTGTTCCTCACCTTCGGCCTGTGGTCCCTCATCGGCGGCAGCGGCCCGAACCTGGTCACGGTTGGCCTGGTGCTCGTCGGGTCCCTGCTGGCCGTCTGGTTCTGCTGCTACGAGATCTGGGCGGCATTTCAACGGCTGGATCTGAGCATCGCTCTGGTGCCCACTGACAGGCGCTTTTCAATTCGGCGAAGGTCGAAGGTCAACGAGCCTGAGCCTGTGTGACGGCTGCTGGATGAAGCGGATTCAATGACCACACTTATAAGGATAGATTCGAGTATCCAAAAGCTACAATTATTAGCCGTTGTTATTTCACTATTTCTACTACTAGTACTATTCTGAGGACATCTATGCAAAAAATGAATTCTACGATTCCAAATATAAAATTCGTTCGTTTTAGTTGAAGCTTCCCAAAATTATCGGGAAACGGAGAAAACACAATATGTGGTTTTTAACGAGCCTGCACTGCGCCCGCAGGCCCTTTCACTCTAACTTTAACTGGTCATCTGCGAGCTTCTTTTGATGGCAACATAGTCCAAACTGAGTTTCTGATTTCTTAAATCCGCTGGCTTTAAAGAGATTATCAGGGATGACTGCTCACTCTCTGAAATGTGACACCCTGCACCAGAGACGGCAGGGTAAAGACAGAATTTTCAGAGGTAAAGAATTCTTGCTGCCTGAGATGAAAGAATCGTTGCTTTAGTAGAATAACAGAATGGATGTTTAAAATGTGGCGCTGTAACAGACAGTGTCTGTCTTAGTGTCTCTGTCTGTCTGCCTGTCTATCCTCTGAGACAGACACTGAGACAGACACTGAGACACTGAGACAGACACTGAGACAGAGACACTGAGACACTGAGACAGACACTGAGACAGAGACACTGAGACACTGAGACAGACACTGAGACAGACACTGAGACACTGAGACAGACACTGAGACAGAGACACTGAGACACTGAGACAGACACTGAGACAGACACTGAGACAGACACTGAGACAGACACTGAGACAGACACTGAGACAGACACTGAGACACTGAGACAGACACTGAGACACTGAGACAGACACTGAGACAGACACTGAGACAGACACTGAGACAGACACTGAGACAGGCACTGAGACAGACACTGAGACAGAGACACTGGGACAGGCACTGAGACAGACACTGAGACAGAGACACTGAGACAGACACTGAGACAGACACTGAGACAGACACTGAGACAGACACTGAGACAGGCACTGAGACAGACACTGAGACAGACAGACAGACAGACAGACAGACAGACAGACAGACAGACAGACAGACAGACAGACAGACACACAGACAGACAGACAGACAGACAGACAGACAGACACACAGACAGACAGACAGACAGACAGACAGACAGACAGACAGACAGACAGACAGACAGACAGACAGACAGACAGACAGACAGCCAGTCGCACAATAAGGAAAGAAATATGAAACGAAAATCGAATTATCAGAGCTTCAGTTTTGCTCAGATCAGTCAGCAATTGAATCCCATTCAATTTACTATTGCAGCAGGTGGGCTGTGTTTTGATGGTTCATTCAATAAATTGAGTCTTCGCAGTAAGCGACTATTTTTCGGCTACTAGCCAACCGAACAAAACAACCAGCAAGCGCACTCTCTCTGGAGAGACTGATAACTATATATTGCAATAATTTTAAATAAATGGGGTGGGTGCTGCTGAACATTATAAATGGGGGCTGGGGCTGAAACGTACGTATATCAAAATCTCTGATATGAAAGTTACGCGTAGGTGAATGAAAAGTACACTCGTACATGTAAGCCATCTCCTAAACATTCCCCCCTTCCTGACAGAGCAATGTCAGCAACAAAGACCGGAAACACTGAACTTGAGTACCTAGTAACCGAACGGACAAACTATGACCATAGCAAAAAAAAACATCAAAAGAGCTCAAAAGCCAAACTGAAAAGATGTTTCGGCACCCGCCACCAAGACTCGCAAATGAAAATAATGAAAATGCGCAAGACCGCAAACTGAAATAAGTTACCACTAAACATCAAAAAATATAAAAATTTGCAACTCAGCTTAAACTCGCAATTTTAATAAAGTCGAGAATGGTTGACAGAAAAAACCCATCACCGTAACTTAACAGTAACTTCAAACAGCTCAAACTCAAAGGAAAAACAAATGCGCCAACTGCGCTCCAAAAAAAAATCTGATGCGTCTACAAATGAGTGAAGTTCGATGGATCCGTTGTCTGGACGCAGACACCGAGGCACGGCTAGTCTCGTAGCTTTGGAGAGCTCACTGGTCCACTGAAACGCTTGATCAGCCAACTCAGGATCCAACGCTTCATCCCACCCAACACCTTGTTGCCATGCCAACTGCAGCATTATCTTTCCTATGATAACTACCGGAGCTAGGAAGCCACAGGGGTCAAACACCTCGGCCACACAGCGCAAAAGCAGTCTCTTTGTCATCATCTTGCCGCTAGCATTCGACTCGCTGATGGAAATTCCTAGGACGTCCTCTTTCGCATTCCAATTCACTCCAAGCGCCTTAGCGGTTCGGGCCTCACCTTTCAATAGCAACTCGGCGCGTTCTGCGCGGTCCTCGACTGGAACGTGTTGCAGCACTTCTAACGAATTCGACATCCATTTGCAAGCTCGCATCCCTGCCTTGCTCCATAATTCTACGAGTTGTTGGAAGAGTTTCACCGCTTGGCCAACGGTTTCTACGGAGTCTAGACTGTCGTCCATATAAGTGGAATGCAGCACGGTGTTGGCCGCCAGCGGCAGCTGTTGCTGATAGTGTCGCGCATTCTCCTGTGCCACAAACTGAGCCAGAAACGGAGAGCAGTTTACGCCAAATACCACACTGCAGAACTCATAGCTCTTCGGCGTTTGCTTCAAGTCTAAGTCTCGCCACAGAAATCGGAAAAATCTTCTGTCCTCCGGCGCAATTCGAACTCTCAGATACATCTCCTCGATGTCGGCTGCTAGCGCCACGGGATGCTTCCGGAACCGTAGGAGCACCTTTAGCAAATCCTGCTGCAACTTCGGTCCCGTATGAATGGTGTCATTTAGGCAGACCCCATTGCTCCGAGCCGCTGCATCAAACACAATTCGAACTTTGGTCGTCTCCTTATCGGCCCGCACTATCGCGAAATGCGGCAAGAACCACTGGCCAGCCTGACTTGGCTCGCTGATGCCGACCTCCCGCACATAGCCTTTTGCCAGATGCTTGTCTATCACAGCCTGGTACGCCTTCGCTAGCTCCGGGTTCTTCAGCAAGCGCTTTTCTGTGCTGACGAGACGCTGTAGGGCAGCTTCGTTGTTCATAGGTAGTTCTTCCGGATTCTTTTTCCAAGGAATCGCCACTTGAAACCTGCCGTTCTCCATCTTCAAGGATGCTCGTGTCGCTTCTACGATCTTTTGATCTTCAGCGGACATTCTGGCCTGCTGTCCTCCATCTGGCACTTCATCGATCTCCCACATCTTCCGCAGAAGATCAGATGCCTCGTTCTCCGCCGTCACCGTAAAGAATGTCTGCTGCTGCTGCTCTTCTGCAGTTCCTACTTGATTCACTGGTCCAACGCAGGTCCACCCAATTGGCGTCAGTCTGGCAATCGGCTCTCCAGGTTCCCCACCTACTTCGCGACAGGCAAAGTGCAAGTCTGCATTGTCCACACCAATGAGCATATCCACAGTCTGCTTCCCTTTAATTTTGTCGAACGGCACGCCCCTCAGATGAGCCCAACGCTTTGCAAGCTGGCTCCAATCTACGGCTTCCATCCCACCGGTCACTTTCTCAGTTGTGTGGGCCGTAACTGTGGCACGAAAGGCGCCGTCCAGACTGCGGATGTCGACCTCAACCGGAACCGTCTGAAAGGTGCTCACCTGGCCGTTCAGAACCTTTACCGTCATCGGTTCGAGGTTGCCTTCCAAGCCGAGTTCCGCTGCAACGTCAGAGTTCAGGTACGACCGGGTGCTAGCGTCGTCCAGCAAGACATTCACTCGGACTTCCGACCGCCGTTGGATAAAATCACGGGCACAGTCCTCAGCGCTATTGACGGCGATGTTCTGGCCAGTAAAGTGCATGCCTCTTGCGGCTCTTGAACTGTGCTCTTCTTCACCTGGAAGGACTTTGGTCTTTCGATCGTTTTGGGCGACCCCCCTTCATGCGGATTCGCCGTTGTCGCCGCCGGCCCTCGTTGATGCAGCAGCCGATTATGGTTTGCTTTGCAGCCATCAACACCGCACACTCTCGTTCGCTTGCACGCACCGGCTAGATGGTTTGCTCCCAAGCAGCAGAAGCACAGGCGCTTGTCACGAACCATCGCCCATCTGGCTCCAGGTTCCATTCGTTGAAACCTTGGGCAGCTCCAAACTCCGTGCTGTTCTCCGCAGAGACCACAACCTTTTCGCCCTTCCGCCTGTTCTTTGTTTTGGCTATTCGAATCATTCGTCTTCACAAAAAACGAGCGTGCTGTGGCTGCCCCTCGAGAAACAGTTTTCTTGGCTTTTACACTGTCGTGCCGTCCGGTCTCACCGGAAGAAGCCACGCCTCTTACCGCCTCACACGCTACTGTCATGTACTCTGCCTCCGTCAGAAGCCATCGATGCAACGTTCTGAGCGAATCTTCTTTCCTAGCTTCTCCGATCCACCGATGAAAACGAGCTAGGGTTTCGGTTGGCAGCTTCTTTTGCACTCTCAAGTACATAAGTCCATTGTTGCTTAGCTCACTCTCTCGCCCTGCAGCCTGTAGATTAACTACCGTAACATCCAGCAAGTCGGCCAGCTTTTTTAATTGACTTGCATTCTCTATCTGAATAGGTTGGAAACTATCCAAGTCCTCCAGTGCCAGCATCAGTCTTCGTCTCTCTCCACCATACTCCCGCTCAAGCCTTTCCAGAGCCGCTTTGTAGGCGAACTCCGAGTAGCCAAGATTCGCAACAAGTTTTAATGCCTCTCCTCGCAGCGACTGGCGCAATTGCAACAACTTATAGGCTTCTGAAGATGGCGAGGCATGCACGCAGGCATAGAAAGCCGCCCGCCATCCTTCAAACTCCCGTTTGTCTCCACTAAACACCGGTATCGCAACTCTCTGCAACTGCCTCCACATATCCTGACCGATTCTTTCCTCAGCCCAAGCTTTCGCTGTACATTCTGCTGCGGCGGCCGGTGAAGCCCCAATTGGCGAATTAGCTCCACCGTACATAGCTTGGATACCTAGCTGTCCGCGGGTTGGTTAGAATCAGCGTGGTCACACTTGCCGCCAGTTGGGGTGGGTGGTATTGATTTTTCTCCGGCCTTTACTCTCTCACCCCCTTGCTCAGCGCTCCTTAGTTGATCTGACACTCCCCCAATTAAGGGGTTGACTGAAGGGTCGGCTTGAACCATGGGGTTGGCGACTGGTACTGAGTACGCAGCTTGCGATTGGACGGCCGCTTCTACCCGTAGTTGAGAGGAGTACAATTGATCATTTGCACTCGCTGACGTCTCTGCCAGTCTTAGCGCATCCAATCTGACATCTAACTCGCGCTGCCTCTCTGCAAACTCCTGCTGCATTCTGCGCTCCTCCTCCTCCATCTCTATCCGCTGCCGCCTGACTGCCTCCAACTCCTTCTGTCGCATCTCTTTCTGCTCGATCTCCCTCGACTCTAGTCGTACCTCTCGTTCCCTCTTGCGCAATTCTCTCAGCAAATTTACAATCTCACCGTACTCAGTCTCCAGCTTTTCCAACTCCTTTACTGTCTGGACTTGCACTGGTAGATTCCCGACGACCTCGGGCAGAATCGCTTGTAGCACCGCACTAACTCGCTCGTAGTGGTCATCCAGAGTGCCGGCCAGCGGTTCCACGTCCGCTAAAGTAGCTCCGTCCGAGCCCAATACCTTCAGTAGACGATTCCGTTGCTTCGTGAACGCGCACTTGTCGACCGCTTTTCTGGCCTTCAGCGAAATGAGACGGCTGTCTCCCTCCGGCACTTGTTCTTGCATCTCTGCTTCTTCATCAGACATTTTTTACCAATGAAGTAGAACCACAAGTAGAACCACAAGTAGAACCACGCTCTGCTACCAGATGTTTTGATGGTTCATTCAATAAATTGAGTCTTCGCAGTAAGCGACTATTTTTCGGCTACTAGCCAACCGAACAAAACAACCAGCAAGCGCACTCTCTCTGGAGAGACTGATAACTATATATTGCAATAATTTTAAATAAATGGGGTGGGTGCTGCTGAACATTATAAATGGGGGCTGGGGCTGAAACGTACGTATATCAAAATCTCTGATATGAAAGTTACGCGTAGGTGAATGAAAAGTACACTCGTACATGTAAGCCATCTCCTAAACAGGCTGCAGGCCCAGAGCAGATGCAGTCACGCAAAGGGGATTATGTTGAAACTCGAGAGAAATTTTCTTTGACATCCCAAATGAATTTGAGTCGTCTTTTCTCTACCTGCATGCCCGGCTCAAAATCAGCTTCTTGTCTGACGTTAATCTGCTTGGTGAAAATCGAAAAAGCCCAATGGGTTACTTTGCGACGAGATTAGCGCGCAAATTATTTTGAAATGCAATTTATCAATTTACACCTTTAATCTGGCTGTCTTTGAGCTGGACAGCAGGGCATCTCAGTTTTAATCTCATCATTTTTTGATAGAATTTTCATAAATATTTCATCCTTCTCAAGAGAAGAAATTGTGCAGTTTGGTTAGTAGCTGTTCGATACATATCGGTTTAGTCTGTATTTACAATCTGATCGATACATATCGGTGTAGTCTGTATTTACAATCTGATCGATACATATCGGTGTAGTCTGTATTTACAATCTGATCGATACATGTCGGTGTAGTCTGTATTTACAATCGGATCGATGCATATCGGTGTAGTCTGTATTTACAATCTGATCGATACATATCGGTGTAGTTTGTATTTACAATCTGATCGATACATATCGGTGTAGTTTGTATTTACAATCTGATCGATACATATCGGTGTAGTCTAGTTTATAATCGGATCGATACATATCGGTGCAGTCTATTATATAATTGGATCGATACATATCGGTGTAGTCTGTATTTACAATCTGATCGATGCATATCGATGTAGTCTGTATTTACAATCTGATCGATACACATTGGTGTAGTCTGTATTTACAATCTGATCGATACACATCGGTGTAGTCTGTATTTACAATCTGATCGATACATATCGGTGTAGTCTGTATTTACAATCGGATCGATACATATCGGTGTAGTCTGTATTCACAATCTGATTGATACATATCGGTGTAGTCTGTATTTATAATCGGATCGATACCTATCGGTGTAGTCTGTATTTACAATCTGATCGATACATATCGGTGTAGTCTAGTTTATAATCGGATCGATACATATCGGTGCAGTCTATCATATATTTGGATCGATACATATCAGTGTAGTCTAGTTTCTAATCGGATCGATACATATCGGTGCAGTCTATCATATATTTGGATCGATACATATCGTTGTAGTCTGTATTTACAATCTGATCGATACATATCAGTGTAGTCTGTATTTACAATCTGATCGATACATATCAGTGTAGTCTAGTTTATAATCGGATCGATGCATATCGGTGCAGTCTATCATATATTTGGATCGATACATGTCGGTTTTGTCTGTATTTACAATCGGATCGATGCATATCGGTGTAGTCTAGCTTATAATCAGGTCGATACATATCGGTGTAGTCTAGCTTATAATCGGATTGATGCATATCGGTGTAGTCGATCTTATAATCAGATCGATACATGTCGGTATAGTCTAGTTTATAATGAGATCGATACATGTCGGTATAGTCTACTTACCAATTTGATTAGAGAATCTTTACAATCTTATTGATAAACTACAATCATTATGAAGAGAAGAAAGGTATTTTCGTGAGCATAAATTTTTTGTTGAATTCCTCCCCTCTATTCCGACTCTTCCTTCCCCTACTCTTCTTTCTCCTCGCGCAGTCTTCAATTCTTGTGTGTCTATGGACTAGCTATGGACTCAAGCACAATCGAAGCCTAGATACAATTTTAATCTCACGGTCAGGCTAAAAAGATGATTGCCTATATTAGCTCTGTTTGCTTTCCGGCTCGCTATCCGGACCTTTGGGCCTTCAATCGATGAGGCGCTCGACTAAACGAAGGGGAAAACCAGACTGACAGTTTTTTAATCGGATTGAACTGGGAAAGGAGAGAGGCGTTGGAGAATAGAGGAAGGTGCAGAAATTGGAAGAAAGAAATAGGAGATGGGTGAGAGTGGGAGAGAGCGGCTGAGCGATGAGGGACAGAATGGGGAAGAGGGAGAGAGGGGAGAGGGGCAATGGGAGAGGGTAGGGCCGAGAAGAGGGACAGAGGGGAGAGGAGAAGAGGGAGAGAGGGAGAGAGGGAGACTTTGACTTAGCTGCAGGGCTGTCCCGGAGGGGACACAGCGGGAAGGCGCGGGCGCCCATTCCGCTAGTCCCTGAACGGCCGACGCGTCGCTATGGACGGAGGGTTGGCGCCGCCCAGGGAGGTCCCCCAGTGTCGCCAGCAGCTATGGTGCTCTCTGGAAAGGAGAGTTCAGCCCTGCGGGTGGCCCGAAGGTAGCGCATGAGCTGATTAAAGTTTTCGGGTTTGCACGCTTCAGTAATAGATGTGTGTGGCCCGAGGTAAGTGAGGTAGCATGAGCTTTGCGATTTTGAAGGGCCCTCTGAAACGCTTCAAAGATAACGTTGTCGAAGGCGCCAACAATGTCAAGAAAGAGAGCCAGAGCGTAACCGTCACCCAGTACCGCCCTTTCAATCTTCTCGACAATCGCATGCAGGGCGCTGTCAGTCGACCTCCCGGTGCGGAAGGCGTGCTGATTATTGCTGAGGGGCATCGCTGTCAGCTCGCAGGACAGCAGCCGCCAGAGAATAAGCCTCTCAGTGAGCTTAAGCATTGCTGACGTTAAGCTAATAGGCCGGAAGGCCTTGACGCTTTGGTAGTCACCCTTCCCAGGTTTGGGAATAAAGACTACCCGAGCTTCAGTCCAGCATTTGGGAACGTATCCCAGCTGGATAGAGGCCCGCATGAGATTGCGGGTGAGTCTCAGGAACGAGGGTATCTTGGCTGCTTCACGAAGGAGAACAGGGTAGATACCATCAGGTCCAGGAGATTTGAAGGGTTTGAAGGTTCTGACCGCACGAGCGATTAGGTCTTCAGTGACAATGCCCGCCGCTAGGGTGGCTCCATCCATCGAATGGTTGGGCTCCGGTCTAGCAGTAGGTACCCTCGGGAAGAATGTGCTAAGCATATGCTGAAGCACTTCTTCAGGGTCTTTAGTAAGAGAGCCATCATCTTTTTTGATCATGGCTAATTTGGACATTTTGTCCATTGTAAGGGCCTTGACAAGCCTAGAAGTAGGTCTGTCTTGATCCAATTCATTGCAGAATTGGCGCCACTTACATTCCTTGGCCTTGCGCACTTCAGATTTGAAATTGCGGGAGGCTTGCCGGAAAAGCTCCATGTCCTCCGGGTTTCCGGTCTTCATGGCACGGCGATGAAGGCTTTTGGCCTTCCGCCTGAGTTTCCCCAGCTCCGGGTTCCACCACAGCGCCGAGGTCTTGCCTTTGTAGGCGCGAGCAGGACAAGCCGCTTCGTAGGCTTCAATAATGCAACCTGTCAGCGTCTCAGCCATATGATCCACATCCTCGCAGGTCTCAATCGGACGTAAGTCCGTGAGTTCCTGCAGGTGCAGATCAAGGGCAGCCTTGTAGGCCGCCCAATCAGTGTTGCGGATATTGCGTCTCCAAGTGATCGGAGACTGGGTTTTAGTGTCCGCGATGTTAAAGGCGATAAAGCAGTGGTCAGACAGGGAGGGCTCCTCAGACCAGACTCTCCACTCCTCAACTCTGTCAAAGAGTCTTGGGGTAACGAGTGTGGCGTCGAGGACCTCGGTCCATCTGCCATTATTAAAGGTAGGAGTGCTGCCGCGGTTGCAGAGCATGAGGTTTGTGTTAGAGATGAGGGCCAGAAGCTCCTCTCCTCTAGTGTTGGTATCTTTGCTGCCCCAGTGCTTGTGGTGCGCGTTGAGGTCGCCCCCTAAGCACAGCTCAGCGTTCTGGGACTCGCAGTACTGCGCGAGGCGCAGTAAACTCTCAGGAGCAGGGTCTCTGTCGCCTGGGATATAAACCGAGGCAACAAGACACGTACGCGGAGAGAAATGATTAGATTGGATGACACAAAGGTCTCCATCAGAGAGATCAGTCCTCAGCCAAGCTTGGAGATGGCTAGCAGCGAGGATAGCCGCTCTAGGGCGGCTGTTCCCCGGGCCACACACATAAAAATCAGAGTAGCCAGAGGGAATGTTGGGCAACTTACCGTTGCGCATCCAGGGTTCCTGGATCAGGATGAGGCCTGGCCTGTACAGCTCAGCAATCTTCATCAGATTTACTGACGCAGATACGCAATGCTGTAAATTAATTTGCAGACAGAATGTCGCTCCTTTGGCAGCGTGGAGCTTAGTCATACTGTATTAAATGCAATTTCTGGCTAGAGCCCAGGGCCATCAAGGAGACTTGGACAACAGATCGTCCTCGTCCCAGGCCGCTGGGGCTTGACTGGGAGATGGGAGTTGGTCGACGTCCATGGCCTCCTCACCCCCACCGGCCCCCCAGCAGAGTCCTCAGGCTCCGATGACAGGATGGAGGAAGCTTCCTCACCTGCATCTTTACCTTCAGACCCCACCAAGGTGGCCGAGGAGAGCTCGGATTCCGAAGACCCGGCCTCGTCCTCAACTCCTTCTCCGACTGGCAGGTTTGGTTCCCGGGGCTTGGCCGGAGCCGTTACCGCGGTCGCCGAACTGCTGCTAGCAGAGGGGCGAGATGCAGCTTTGGCTTTGGGATCGGCTTGCGCCTTTCCTTGGGCCTTAGACTGCGCCCCGCTCTTGCCGGAGATGCCGGGGTTGGCAGTAGCCTTCCCTTTGGCAGACTTTCCTCGGCGCATCTTGAGCTTGAGGGCACCCAGCTGGAAAGAGGATCCATTAGGGTACCGACTCGCCGGTGCTGGAAAGGCCGAGGACAATTGAGTTGCCCGTCTCCCCCCTGCGGACTTTGCGGTGATACACCAGTCCACTAGCAGGGAGGTCGGGGTTCAGACGCAGTAGGACCCGGCGAATAACGTCTGGTCCAGCTGCGGTGCTGTTAGCAGGGACGAAAACCACATAGGGTATCGTCTTTGGACGCTGGCCCTCGCGAAGAAAAAGAGCTCCGCCAAGGTCAGCATCCAAGGAGACCGTCGGTAGCCGCTGGAGCAGCCGCCGAGCGTCCTCCTCGCTGCTAGGAGCAATAAGAACGAATGTGCTTCGCAGCACCATCCGCTCAATGCCGATGGAGATTCCCTCCTCGACAGTCAGCTCAATCAGATAGGAGTCAACAGCACTCCACACTTTTTGAAGCTGATCAGTGGTCCAGTCCTGGTCGCGACCTTGGATGATCACTCCCGGGATTTTGGCCTTGGCCTTCGCCGCAAAGGTAGCTCCCGAAGGAACCTCCTTGTTGGCAGTGGCCATTTGTTGCGCCGTGGTTTCGGCCTCAGCAGCCGCGGCAGCAGCTCCAGGGAGCGCCGCCGCTGAACTACTGGAGCTTCCACCGGCCGGCCCGCCTGGTTGCCTTGGGACTCCAGTCGCTTCAGCATCCATGGTGGACGCCGCCGCTTTGGCCCCCGCAGCTCCCTTCTTGGCCTGCCTTTTGGCGCGTTGTTTAGCGCGTTTGCGCTCAAGCCGAGCCCGCTGAGCTTCATCGGATCTGCCAGATTTGGCCGGTCCTTTAGGCTCAGAGCTCGCGGTTCCCTTAGATCCACCAGCGGAGCTGGCAGGTCTTTGGGTATTTTGAGTTTGGTAGCTCTGGTCGGATCTGCCAGCAGAGCCAGCCGGTCCTTCCTTTGCCACAGTTGAATCAGTCGGTTGGGATCTGCCAGCAGGGCCGGCCGGTCCTTCGGACTGAGGTTGGGGTTTAGAAGGGTCCCCGTCCCTAGAGTTAGCTTGATTATCCATAGACGGCTCGAAGGCCATGATAAAAGGTTGGTGGGCTACCCTCAAAGGGGCGCGGTACCCACCCGGCCGCTCCACCTGACCGGGCAGTAGGCCAATAGCACCCTCAAGGCTGGCCCGACACCAGGAGGGGGACCGCTTGCGACCGGACTACTCCCCGGCCTTCCAGCCCATCGGCACGGTCAACACCTTAGGCATTAGAGAGTACGTTGAGCAGTACCACGGCCTGCAGGTTGGCGAGCCAGACCCGCATACCCAAATTCGGCCGAAGCCACTGGATAGGGTCGCCAGCGCCGGAGCCCAGTCTGTCCAGCAGCCCTAGGGACTGCCTTGAACACACGCGGGGACGAGTACCCTGGGTCGACTTGCGAGACAGCGTGGGGGGGGGGGTCTGCGGCTGCCAGAGGCAAATAGAGGGTGCAGACCTCCCACCAGCCTTGACCTGCTGAAGATAGGGGCAGGCGTGAAGCATCGCAGACCTTAGCCCATGGGCCTAGTCTGTCTCATACTTCACTGGCATGCTGAATACGCCTTCGCGTGCAGAGGAGAAGAGGGGGAGAGGGAAAGAGGGACAGAGGGGAGAGGAGAAGAGGGAGAGAGGGAGAGAGGGAGAGAGGGAGAGAGGAGAAGAGGGTGAGAGTGAGAGAGGGCGAAAGGGAGAGAGGAGAGAGGGACAGAGGGGAGAGGAGAAGAGGGAGAGAGGGAGAGAGGGAGAGAGGAGAAGAGGGAGAGAGGGAGAGAGGAGAGGGAGAGAGGGAGAGAGGGGAGAGGGGCAATGGGAGAGGGTAGGGCCGAGAAGAGGGACAGATGGGAGAGGAGAAGAGGGAGAGAGGGAGAGAGGGAGAGAGGGAGAGAGGGAGAGAGGAGAAGAGGGGGAGAGGGAGAGAGGAGAGGGAGAGAGGGAGAGAGGGAGAAAGGGAGAGGAGAAGAGGGGGAGAGGGAGAGAGGAGAAGAGGGGAGAGGGAGAGAGGAGAAGAGGGGAGAGGGAGAGAGGGAGAGAGGAGAAGAGGGGGAGAGGGAGAGGGAGACAGGGAGAGAGGGAGAGAGGAGAAGAGGGAGAGAGGGAGAGAGGGAGAGAGGGAGAGAGGAGAAGAGGGGGAGAGGGAGAGAGGAGAAGAGGGGAGAGGGAGAGAGGAGAAGAGGGGAGAGGGAGAGAGGGAGAGAGGAGAAGAGGGAGAGAGGGAGAGAGGGAGAGCGGAGAAGAGGGGGAGAGGGAGAGAGGAGAAGAGGGAGAGAGGGAGAGAGGGAGAGAGGGAGAGAGGAGAAGAGGGAGAGAGGGAGAGAGGGAGAGAGGGAGAGAGGAGAAGAGGGGAGAGGGAGAGAGGAGAGGGAGAGAGGGAGAGAGGGAGAGAGGAGAAGAGGGAGAGAGGAGAGAGGGAGAGCGAAGAAGAGGGGGAGAGGGAGAGAGAGAGAGAGGGAGAGAGGGAAAGAGGGAGAGAGGGAAAGAGGGAGAGAGGGAGAGAGGAGAAGAGGGGGAGAGGGAGAGAGGAGAAGAGGGGAGAGGGAGAGAGGGAGAGAGGGAGAGAGGGAGAGAGGAGAAGAGGGGGAGAGGGGCAATGGGAGAGGGTAGGGCCGAGAAGAGGGACAGATGGGAGAGGAGAAGAGGGAGAGAGGGAGAGAGGGAGAGAGGGAGAGAGGGAGAGAGGAGAAGAGGGGGAGAGGGAGAGAGGAGAGGGAGAGAGGGAGAGAGGGAGAAAGGGAGAGGAGAAGAGGGGGAGAGGGAGAGAGGAGAAGAGGGGAGAGGGAGAGAGGAGAAGAGGGGAGAGGGAGAGAGGGAGAGAGGAGAAGAGGGGGAGAGGGAGAGGGAGACAGGGAGAGAGGGAGAGAGGAGAAGAGGGAGAGAGGGAGAGAGGGAGAGAGGGAGAGAGGAGAAGAGGGGGAGAGGGAGAGAGGAGAAGAGGGGAGAGGGAGAGAGGAGAAGAGGGAGAGGAGAGAGGGAGAGAGGAGAAGAGGGAGAGAGGGAGAGAGGGAGAGCGGAGAAGAGGGGGAGAGGGAGAGAGGAGAAGAGGGAGAGAGGGAGAGAGGGAGAGAGGGAGAGAGGAGAAGAGGGAGAGAGGGAGAGAGGGAGAGAGGGAGAGAGGAGAAGAGGGGGAGAGGGAGAGAGGAGAGGGAGAGAGGGAGAGAGGGAGAGAGGAGAAGAGGGAGAGAGGGAGAGAGGGAGAGCGAAGAAGAGGGGGAGAGGGAGAGAGAGAGAGAGGGAGAGAGGGAAAGAGGGAGAGAGGGAAAGAGGGAGAGAGGGAGAGAGGAGAAGAGGGGGAGAGGGAGAGAGGAGAAGAGGGAGAGAGGGAGAGAGGGAGAGAGGGAGAGAGGGAGAGAGGAGAAGAGGGGGAGAGGGAGAGAGGAGAGGGAGAGAGGGAGAGAGGGAGAAAGGGAGAGGAGAAGAGGGGAGAGGGAGAGAGGAGAAGAGGGGAGAGGGAGAGAGGAGAAGAGGGGAGAGGGAGAGAGGGAGAGAGGAGAAGAGGGGGAGAGGGAGAGGGAGACAGGGAGAGAGGGAGAGAGGAGAAGAGGGAGAGAGGGAGAGAGGGAGAGAGGGAGAGAGGAGAAGAGGGGGAGAGGGAGAGAGGAGAAGAGGGGAGAGGGAGAGAGGAGAAGAGGGGAGAGGGAGAGAGGGAGAGAGGAGAGAGAGGGAGAGAGGGAGAGCGGAGAAGAGGGGAGAGGGAGAGAGGAGAAGAGGAGAGAGAGAGAGGGAGAGAGGGAGAGAGGAGAAGAGGGAGAGAGGGAGAGAGGGAGAGAGGGAGAGAGGAGAAGAGGGGGAGAGGGAGAGAGGAGAGGGAGAGAGGGAGAGAGGGAGAGAGGAGAAGAGGGAGAGAGGGAGAGAGGGAGAGCGAAGAAGAGGGGGAGAGGGAGAGAGAGAGAGAGGGAGAGAGGGAAAGAGGGAGAGAAAGAAAGAGGGAGAGAGGGAGAGAGGAGAAGAGGGGGAGAGGGAGAGAGGAGAAGAGGGGAGAGGGAGAGAGGGAGAGCGGAGAAGAGGGGGAGAGGGAGAGAGGAGAAGAGGGAGAGAGGGAGAGAGGGAGAGAGGAGAAGAGGGGAGAGGGAGAGAGGGAGAGAGGAGAAGAGGGAGAGAGGGAGAGAGGGAGAGCGGAGAAGAGGGGGAGAGGGAGAGAGGAGAAGAGGGAGAGAGGGAGAGAGGAAGAGAGGGAGAGAGGAGAAGAGGGAGAGAGGGAGAGAGGGAGAGAGGGAGAGAGGAGAAGAGGGGGAGAGGGAGAGAGGAGAGGGAGAGAGGGAGAGAGGGAGAGAGGAGAAGAGGGAGAGAGGGAGAGAAGGAGAGCGAAGAAGAGGGGGAGAGGGAGAGAGGGAGAAAGGGAGAGAGGGAAAGAGGGAGAGAGGGAGAGAGGGAAAGAGGGAGAGAGGGAGAGAGGAGAAGAGGGGGAGAGGGAGAGAGGAGAAGAGGGGAGAGGGAGAGATGAGAAGAGGGGAGAGGGAGAGAGGGAGAGAGGAGAAGAGGGAGAGAGGGAGAGAGGGAGAGCGGAGAAGAGGGGGAGAGGAGAGAGGAGAAGAGGGAGAGAGGGAGAGAGGGAGAGAGGAGAAGAGGGGAGAGGGAGAGGGAGACAGGGAGAGAGGGAGAGAGGAGAAGAGGGAGAGAGGGAGAGAGGGAGAGAGGGAGAGAGGAGAAGAGGGGGAGAGGAGAGAGGAGAAGAGGGAGAGGGAGAGAGGAGAAGAGGGGAGAGGGAGAGAGGGAGAGAGGAGAAGAGGGAGAGAGGGAGAGAGGGAGAGCGGAGAAGAGGGGGAGAGGGAGAGAGGAGAAGAGGGAGAGAGGGAGAGAGGGAGAGAGGAGAAGAGGGGGAGAGGGAGAGGGAGACAGGGAGAGAGGGAGAGAGGAGAAGAGGGAGAGAGGGAGAGAGGGAGAGAGGGAGAGAGGAGAAGAGGGGGTGAGGGAGAGAGGAGAGGAGAGAGGGAGAGAGGGAGAGAGGAGAAGAGGGAGAGAGGGAGAGAGGGAGAGCGGAGAAGAGGGGGAGAGGGAGAGAGGGAGAGAGGAGAAGAGGGAGAGAGGGAGAGAGGGAGAGAGGGAGAGAGGGAGAGAGGAGAAGAGGGGAGAGGGAGAGAGGAGAGGGAGAGAGGGAGAGAGGGAGAGAGGAGAAGAGGGAGAGAGGGAGAGAGGGAGAGCGGAGAAGAGGGGGAGAGGGAGAGAGGGAGAGAGGGAGAGAGGAAAAGAGGGAGAGAGGGAGAGAGGAGAAGAGGGGGAGAGGGAGAGAGGAGAAGAGGGGAGAGGGAGAGAGGAGAAGAGGGGAGAGGGAGAGAGGAGAGGGAGAGAGGGAGAGAGGAGAAGAGGGGAGAGGGAGAGAGGGAGAGAGGGATAGAGGAGAAGAGGGTGAGAGTGAGAGAGGGCGAAAGGGAGAGAGGAGAGAGGGAGAGAGGGAGAGAGGGAAAGAGGGAGAGAGGGAGAGAGGGAGATGGAGAGAGGGAGATGGAGAGAGGGAGAGAGGGAGAGAGAAGAAGAGGGGAGAGTGAGAGAGGGGCAGAAAGAGACTCGGGCTGCCCATACCGAACCAAAGGCAGTGGAAGAATTGCGGGAGACTCCCAGCCTCAGTGGAATAAAATTGATGTATCTAGGAAGTTCTGGGCAGGAGTTGTGGGATTATAGCCGACACCGAGTGCAAAAGTGCGCGTGCACCGGAGTGACCGGAGATGCCTGCCTCCCAAGCACTCAGCCGGATGACTGAAGCGAGGCTCTTTGAATATCTGAGGCTCTCAAGAAATATTTGAAATTCCGTTTCTGGCTGGATCGAAAAAGTCACAGAAGAAAAAGAAAACCTTTTTTGATTGCGATTGAATGGCTTGGCTGGTTGATGCAGGGGCTGCGCTGGTTTGTCCCTGATAAATTAATCCTTTGATGAGATTGGATATTGAGGGAAAGAGAGAGATGGGGAGAGATGGAGGGGCGAAGATTGATGGAGTTAAATAGAGATGAGAGAGGATGGGATGGAGAGGGAATGAGATGAGACGGGATGAGATGAGATGAGAGTATGAAATGAGACGAGATGAGATGAGACGAGATGAGATGAGACGAGATGAGATGAGACGAGATGAGATGAGACGAGATGAGATGAGACGAGATGAGATGAGACGAGATGAGATGAGACGAGATGAGATGAGACGGGATGAGATGAGACGAGATGAGATGAGACGAGATGAGATGAGACGAGACGAGATGAGACGAGATGAGATGAGACGGATGAGATGAGACGAGATGAGATGAGACGAGATGAGATGAGACGGATGAGATGAGACGAGATGAGATGAGACGGGTGAGATGAGATGGGTGAGATGAGACGGATGAGATGAGACGGGATGAGATGAGACGGGTGAGGTGAGACGGGTGAGATGAGACGGATGAGATGAGACGGGATGAGATGAGACGAGATGAGATGAGACGGGTGAGATGAGACGGATGAGATGAGACGGGATGAGATGAGACCGGTGAGGTGAGACGGGTGAGATGAGACGGATGAGATGAGACGGGATGAGATGAGACGAGATGAGATGAGACGGGTGAGATGAGACGAGATGAGATGAGACGAGATGAGATGAGACGAGATGAGATGAGACGGGTGAGATGAGACGGATGAGATGAGACGAGATGAGATGAGACGAGACGAGATGAGACGAGATGAGATGAGACGGGTGAGATGAGACGGATGAGATGAGACGGGATGAGATGAGACGAGATGAGATGAGACGGGTGAGATGAGACGAGATGAGATGAGACGGGATGAGATGAGACGGATGAGATGAGACGGGATGAGATGAGACCGGTGAGGTGAGACGGGTGAGATGAGACGGATGAGATGAGACGGATGAGATGAGACGGGATGAGATGAGACCGGTGAGGTGAGACGGGTGAGATGAGACGGATGAGATGAGACGGGATGAGATGAGAAGAGATGAGATGAGACGGGTGAGATGAGACGAGATGAGATGAGACGAGATGAGATGAGACGAGATGAGATGAGACGGGTGAGATGAGACGAGATGAGATGAGACGAGATGAGATGAGACGGGATAAGATGAGACGGGATAAGATGAGACGGGATGAGATTATAGGGTATGATATGAGGGAATAGGAGTGCATGAGATGAGACGGGATGAGAAAAGTGAATCCTCAATCGTGGACTCGATTGTGAATCGATGCGGACTCAGACCCCCAGATTGTACGCCATTATCGTCATTTTTTCTTCATGGAGCGAAGCTTCTCAAGCATTCTCAGTCTCATTCCGTGGTAGGCACTCAGGAAAGCGCCAACCATCGGCTCCGACACGCTCCAACTCCTGCTTCCTGATGCCTGCGTTTTCTTGTACTTTTTTAATCGATTTTTACTTGCATGAGAGTGAGGGGAATCTCAGCCGGGTCTGACGTCCCGGAGGTCAGGTTAGAACGGATAAAAAACAGCGCCTCTTAAAACGGCGCCCCTAAAAACGGCGCCCCTAAAAACGGCGCCCCTAAAAACGGCGCCCCTAAAAACGGCGCCCCTAAAAACGGCGCCCCTAAAAACGGCGCCCCTAAAAACGGCGCCCCTAAAAACGGCGCCCCTAAAAACGGCGCCCCTAAAAACGGCGCCCCTAAAAACGGCGCCCCTAAAAACGGCGCCCCTAAAAACGGCGCCCCTAAAAACGGCGCCCCTAAAAACGGCGCCCCTAAAAACGGCGCCCCTAAAAACGGCGCCCCTAAAAACGGCGCCCCTAAAAACGGCGCCCCTAAAAACGGCGCCCCTAAAAACGGCGCCCCTAAAAACGGCGCCCCTAAAAACGGCGCCCCCTAAAAACGGCGCCCCTAAAAACGGCGCTCCTCACACGAACAGTGCCTAATACGAGCGTACAACTAATTTAAAGCAATGCAGAAAGAAACATCAGGCTGATAGTAAATCTAGACAGAGTCAACAAAGTCCGAGAGGCACAGCCTGAGCACTGCTCACTTTGTAGCCCAGCCCAAATAGCGTATCGTTTGCACGCTCATAAAGATGGAATATGAGGGGAGGGGAGAGAGTGGGGAGTGGAAACAGAGAACCAATATGTGGCCATGCTTATGGCTATCAATAATTATGACATGACAGGGGATTGAGACCACCCCCCAATGCTCGCTCGCCCACTCTCTCTCCCCTCTTTCCCTCATCCTGTGTGCCTTTAGGCGGAGTTGATTGATCCCTTGCTTGCTGTTCTGAGGCAGGAGCGAGCGAGGCTTTTTTACTCGCCCTGCTTTATCTGTGTAAACAGTGAAACACAAAAGTGCAACCGATTCCCCTAATTATTATTCGAAATGCGCAAAATTTTGTTAGACATATGGCAAGTGTTTTCAAGCATCAAGCAATGAAATGCATGCATTCTTGGGGGAGTTTTTTGTATTGTGTCATATGCGCGCAGTTTCATAAGCGCGCAGTGTTAATCAAAAGCGCACTGTTATAACCATAAGCGCGCAGTGTTAACCATAAGCGCGCAGTTTCATAAGTGCGCAGTATTAATTCTAAGCGCGCAGTGATAATCAAAAGAGCGCAGCGTTAATCATAAGCGCACAGTGTTAATTGTAAGGACGCAGTATTAATCAAAAGCGCGCAGTGTTAATAATAAGCGCGCAGTGTTAATAATAAGCGCGCAGTGTTAATCATAAGCGCGCAGTGTTAATCAAAAGCGCGCAGTGTTAATCATAAGCGCGCAGTGTTAATTGTAAGGGCGCAGTATTAATCAAAAGCGCGCAGTGTTAATCATAAGCGCGCAGTGTTAATAGTAAGCGCGCAGTGTTAATCATAAGCGCGCAGTGTTAATCAAAAGCGCGCAGTGTTAATCATAAGCGCGCAGTGTTAATTGTAAGGGCGCAATATTAATCAAAAGCGCGCAGTGTTAATCATAAGCGCGCAGTGTTAATTATAAGCGCGCAGTGTTAATCATAAGCGCGCAGTATCATTCATAAGCGCGCAGTGCTAATCATAGGCGCGCAGTATTAATCATAAGCGTGCAGTATCATTCATAAGCGCGCAGTGCTAATCATAGGCACGCAGTATTAATGATAAGCGCGCAGTGCTAATCCTAAGCGCGCAGTATTAATCATAAGCGCGCAGTATCATTCATAAGCGCGCAGTATTAATCATAAGCGCGAGTAATCGAAAGAAAACTTCTGAAATAATGCAGATTATTCGAGAAGTGGGAAAATCGAATGGAGACCGCAGAGCAGAAAAGCTGAGGATTCCAGCTGCCTGCTACTTCCTAGATGGAGGTCCCGTCTGAGCTGGGATTAAGTCTCCGGGCTCTGATTTATCCTACCCACGCCTGGCATAGCACTCATTGAAAGGGAGACGAAATGATGATGAAGAATAGCTTGTGCTCAAAGCTTGCCAGGGGGGAAGATTCTGGGAAAGCCGAGCTGGCAAAGCCTACAGTTGACCCATTCGATGCCAAAAATTCCTAAAATAGATGCAATGTAACCGCTTCAAGCAGTCAATGCCGCGCTGATGAAGCTGCTGAGGAGGCGGGAGGCTGAGGAGACGACTTGGCGAGTTTGCCGCAAAAAAAGTAGCCTTTTGGCGTTTGAGGATGGTAAAGGAGATTATGGGCTCTCGGCTTTCCGAACGGGAGTCGGCAAACGTAATTGAGCTCATTAACTGCTCGGGTTTGCTAAGGCTGCGACTGGCCTGCTCTGCTTCTCTGTGTGTGTGTTTGTATACTCCTGCTTCTTATCCCTACTGCTGCTAGTCTCTCAACTTTGTCTACTTCTCGCTCTCCTTTGTCTACTCCTCTCTCACTCTTCATTGTCTAATTCTCTCTCTACTTTGTCTACTTCTCTCTCTCTCTCACTCTTCATTGTCTACTTCTCTCTCTACTTTGTCTACTTCTCTCTCTCTCTCTCTCTCTCACTCTTCATAGTCTACTTTTCTCTCTCTACTTTGTCTACTCTCTCTTCTGTCTACTTCTCTCTCTACTTTGTCTACTTCTCTCTCTCACTCTTCATTGTCTACTTCTCTCTCTACTTTGTCTACTTCTCTCTCTCTCTCTCACTCTTCATTGTCTACTTTTCTCTCTCTACTTTGTCTACTCTCTCTTCTGTCTACTTCTCTCTCTCTACTTGGTCTACTTCTCTTTTTACTTTGTTTACTTTTCTCTCTACTTTGTCTACTTCTCTCTCTCTACTTTGTCTACTTCTCTCTCTCTACTTTGTCTACTCTCTCTTCTGTCTACTTCTCTCTCTACTTGGTCTACTTCTCTTTTTACTTTGTTTACTTTTCTCTCTACTTTGTCTACTTCTCTCTCTCTACTTTGTCTATTTTTTTCTCTTCTACTTTGTCTATTTATTCCTAACTACTTTGTTCCTTGTGCATTAATCTGAAAATGTCTTTAAGCAGATTCCCTCAGTGCAGAAGTTCTACTCTGGTTTCACCAAGTTAATGACGCCGTGAGTGTCGCATCTACACTGAAGAGCAGAGACTGCAGCTGAGTACAAAGGCAAAAATAGATGCAAATTTGTACGCACAACAAACGAGCCACTCCAAGCGATGAAAGAGCTTACTTTCAAGTTTGCTCAGCCAAGTGTGAAACGAGTTCTTCTTAAACCTGATGGCGAAGTTGCGACCGAAAGACACGTTTTCCTTTATTGCCCGAGCTGAGGGAGGCTGCTTGGTGGAGTTGGTGCCGTTGAGCAGACGGTAATTCCCGGATTTCCGGGAAATAGGGAAATTCATTCCAATGGTTGGGTGGATTCTAAGAAACGGATCTGTCTATGGTGCTAAGGGGAAGCTTGAAATAATAAGCCAACACAAGACAATCTGAATGAACCCTATGCGGAAGTCTGAGGAAAAATCCACAATCAGACTTATTAGTTAATTACTTAAGCCTTCACCCGTTGCTGTCTCAGACTATTGCTGAAGCGTTAAGAAGAAAATTAGCAATAGGAGCAAAACTAAAAAGCGGCATTCTTTTGAGAGAATTGAGCCATAGCTGCCTAAGTAGAAGTTGCCGCCGTTTTCAAGAGCGACCGACCGATCGGTGGGTAAGTGGACCGAACGCGGCCCATTGATCCGATCCGAAGAGCATCCTTGCAAAAAGCTTTGAGAGCCAAGTGCTTTTGTAAGTGCATGCACACCCGTCAGAGTGTTGAAGATTTTTTCCCAGTCTAGAAAACTTATCGCTGCATCTTCTCCTGGGCGGCCTCTTGAATCTCTCCAAGCAAATCTTATTACGTTGGAAATTTTCAGACATTCTATTATCCCCAATCCTCTTCTGCTCCCTTCTCTTCCCCTTTCCTCAGCTGACGACAATTCAACTATATTCTCTTCCTCTATATAAGTCGCGTTTGCCTGAGGATTTAAAAGTCCCAAATCTTTATGGTCACAGTCAGCGGTAGCGGGCCTAATGTGTCATTTTCCAGCCCAGCAAAACCGTTGCCAAGGAGTCCCTGAGCCAGAACCTGGATCGGAAACTCTTACAGGACTGACTGTAGTTGTTTCTTTTCAGCTTCATGCACAACAGACTTCTTGTCAACACTGGATGTAACTGATGAATGAGAACAAGCTTAAAATCATTGCTGTCGCAAACTGAACCAAAAAGATTGTTTGGTTGGGTTATCTGAAAATGGAAGAGTTGCAACGCCAAGTACTGCTTCTGGGCCTCCTTGCCATTGCCTTACACCTGAGTCTTCAATAATGGCGACATTCACGCAGCTACTCAAGGCCACCGCATCCCATTGTGGCGGATGAGGTCGCTGGAAATACTACAGCAAACAGCTAGGGATGGAGGGGGGTTGGAATTTGCGAGTCCCCTGTCTGCCCACTCCCCGGCCATCGCTCACCGCCATGGCGGGCCAATCGCGCATCTGCTGTGTGTGAATGGCAGACTTTTTTCTTGCTACAGCATTTGCAGATCGACAAGCTCTAAAGAGGGTCCCGCGGGGGATTGAGGGGAAAATGCAGGGAAGGCAGATAAACCCCCCCCCACACTCGGCAGTCAGAGCGGTTGTGACAGCCGGGCACCCATCGCTCCAATCGCTCTACAACCAAAGCACAATGATCCGTCTTCATCCTGCGCCAGCCAAGGACTCCGCGGTCCCTGCCAGTGGAACTAAATTTCCGTTTCCACCGCCGGATCTGCCGCAGTTCCATCATCAGCAGCTCTCGCCAGCTGCGGCGCAGTCTCATCATCAGCTGCATCCGGGCTATCATCATCAGCAGCACCAGCTGCTGCAGGATGTCATCATCGAATGTGACGGTAACAATGGATCCCAAAAACAGCAGCAGCAGCAGCAGCAGCAGCAGCAGCAGCAGCAGCAGTCTCCGCCACCTCCGCCTCCATCGCAGCAGGCCAGCAGCTTTGAGGCGCACTTTCCCTCCCTGCTGCGGCATCACCAGCAGCAGCAGCAGCAGAGGCATCGGCGAGCCAAACTGCACAGAAGCGGCATTCAGTCCTACATCGGCCGGTGCGAGTGCACTCCGTCCCGTTGTCGTCGCGCACTGTTCGCCAGCCTCATCTGCCTCATCCTGAGCTGTCTGGTCATCGGCGCCGCTCTTACCGGTTGGGCGGCATTGGTGACCGGTCACCGGGCCACCCTGGCAGCCGGCACCATCCTGCTGCTCAGCGGAGTCGGCCTGTTCTTCTACTCATGCTGCACCACATCGCACTACGCTAGGGTGTACTCTGGCATCAACAACAATAACAACAACAATAGCAGCGTTAGCAACAATAATAACAACATGGATGCGCACCAGTTCTTTCAGCACGGACACGCCGGCGGCAGTTTCCATGGCAACGGATGCTCGAGCTGTTACTACTCGCCTGTCAGTCCCATGAGACAACTGAGGCAACAGCAGCAACAGCAGCAACAGCTGCAGCCGTGTCAGCTTCACGACCCAGCCAGGATACTGCTGCCCCAACCGGGCCTGGGCCGCAACTCCATCACGGACATGATTCAGGAGACGGTGCCCCGGTGCCTGCTGAACCGACAGCACCGGCGTCACAGCTCACTCGCTGCCAGCATCCCGCCGGTGCTCTGATCTAAGAAAGTGCGGGCAATTCTAAGCCTATAAGGTAATTTCTGAGCTTCTGAGAATGAAGCTATAGCAAGCTCAGGCGTTTTGTGAAACTGGTGAAACTGGCGAGTGTATCAAGCATTTTTATTAAATGCTGCCAGAGACTAACCGAAATCAACCGATTTTTTTTGACCGATTTTGTCTATGGCGAATGTTTAGGAAACCCGCTTCGGTAAAACGAATTTTAATCGTTTAAGCGGGCCACATGCGTCCTTGAAGCCTCTCTCCATCCGGGCCTTCGGGACCTTTGAAACTTCACCATAGCAATACGGCCCGCTCAAGGCTTTTGTCTCTTCTCAGCGCTTTCTCTTCTCTCTCTTCTCTCTTCTTCTCTCTTCTCTCCCCTCTCCCCCTCTCCTCTTCCCCTCTCTTCTTCTTTCTTCTCTCTTCTCTCTCTTCTCTCTCCTCTCTTCTTCTCTCTTCTCTCTTCTCTCTCAATTCTCTCCCCTCTATTCTTCTCTCTCCTCTCTTCTCTCTCTTCTCTCTCTTCTCTCCCCTCTCTTCTTCTCTCTCCTCTCTTCTTCTCTCTTCTCTCCCTTCTATTCTTCTCTCTCCTCTCTTCTCTCTCTTCTCTCTCTTCTCTCCCCTCTCTCCTCTCTCTTCTCTCCCCTCTCTTCTTCTCTCTTCTCTCCCCCTCTCCTCTCCTCTTCCCCTCTCTTCTCTCTCAATTCTCTCCCCTCTATTCTTCTCTCTCCTCTCTTCTCTCTCTTCTCTCCCCTCTCCTCCCTCTCCTCTTTCTCTCTCTTCTCTCTCTTCTCTCTCTTCTTCCCTTCTCTTTTTTTCTCATCCCATCGATCGCCTCTACTCTCTTCTTTCATCTCTCATCTTTAATTCCCTCTCCTTTCCAGGCTCATCTGGCCCGCAGACATGAGCTGAATTCTCTATCTGGTCCTTGAAGTAAGAAAGTTTGCTGACCCCTGGTTTAGGTATAAATTGTGAACCATTTAGATAGTAAAATATTAAATTGAAACATTCCTTTTTAGCATGTTAAATAGCTCCAATGAAAATAACTGTACTCAAGAAGCCCTTTTATAACTGTTTAACTTTTGTACTTTAGTCAAGTACAATATAACTGTAACGGACTGACTATAGTTCATCCATGCTCATACATTGCACAAATATGTTAATCCTTCAGTGTCTGTACGCTTTCGCGTCAATTTGTTAAACCGCGTTGATCAGTACGCTACGTTCGATTTTCGGAAGTCGGATTTTTTATTACCGCGAATTTGTCTATGGCCAGACTCTAAGAAAGTAGAGCTTTGTACTAATGCAGAGTTGTTTATATTTAGTCTTGTCCATCGCGTGTGTTGTTGTTTTAAATCCTAAATATCTACCTTGAACATAATTTGCGTTATATTCTTTTCACAAGGAATAATTAGTACCTCTACATTTTCACAATCAGATTGTGGTTTTGTGCTGACAAAAAACTTGTTTATTAATTAGCTAAGCGTGTGTTAGGAGCAAACGACTTTTTATTATAAAGTGCACAGTCAGAGTGTATAAGTTTGTACTGTTAGCTCATATACATGTATGCGTCTCCTAATAACTTATTGATTATAATAAAAAAGCTAATATATTACAATAAATCATGTATATGAGTGCGACCAATGTGTTCGACTAAATTAAGTCTTTTAAAGACCAGCGTTGGTTTTGCACTTTTGAGTTGATGCCTGACTGTGACAGATGTTAGTGAACAGATGACAGAGACTGTGACAGATACTGTAGTGAACAGATGACAGAGACTGTGACAGATACTGTAGTGAACAGATGACGGAGACTGTGTCAGATGCTGTAGTGAACAGATGGCAGACTGTGTCAGATACTGTAGTGAACAGATGACAGAGACTGTGACAGATGTCAGTGAACAGATGACAGACTGTGTCAAATACTGTAGTGAACAGATGACAGACTGTGTCAGATACTGTAGTGAACAGGTGACAGACTGTGTCAGATACTGTAGTGAACAGATGACAGACTGTGTCAGATACTGTAGTGAACAGATGACAGACTGTGACAGATAGTGTAGTGAACAGATGACAGACTGTGACAGATAGTGTAGTGAACAGATGACGGACTGTGTCAGATACTGTAGTGAACAGATGGCAGACTGTGACACGGAACGGATGTGAACGGATAAACCTGATCCAGTGACGAAAGTGCATTAAAGTAGTCATGCATTTCTGGTTATTTGCAAATTTTATCAATACAAGCGCACTATTACGTAAAATCGAAGAAAAAGCTTCATATAATTCCCAACCTCTAAGTGCGTGACTTTTTTTACTCGGTTACAAAACACACAGGACGACTCCGTCAGTTCCTATAATTTGTTTGAACCTTTATCTCGCCCCTCCCTCCGACCGATCGCTACTATAGGGAGAAACTCGATCCGCGCATTGTCCCGATTAAATGGCGATTCTCTAGCCTAATGATGAAGCTATATAGACACTATACAAATAGCACTAAATGGAGTTGCATAGCCACTGATAGCATCGCGCTATATCGGTAAGAGTTCATCGTTTGCACTTTTGTTCACTATCTATTCTCCTTTGAACCGCGTGGACAACTACAGTAGAAAGACGTTGAACGATCGACTTTCTTGGAAATGCATTTAGTAATATTCAATAGTAACTTATTACATCCGCCCAAATGGCCAAATATGCAACCGAAAGCTCCGCCGCAGCTATTGTTCGGCTGTTCAGTCCAAGGACTGGGGGGGTCGCCACACACACCGTCAGTTACCCCAGCTAACGCTGGCACCCATTTTACAGCTGGGTGAACTGAAGCAATGCTGAGTATTAGTAGTGTCTTGCTCAAGGACAAAAATTGTTCCCAGTGCAGTGCTGGGTCGAGAATCGAACCCCTGGACCTTTCAGTCGTGAGTGGGGTGCTCTAAACACTTAAGGCTACAACCCCCTAAAATCATTTTTGCATGCAGGCAGTAGCTCCCCATGCAGTGCATCAACGCGAAGTTGAAAAAAAAAACTGTTGAATTGCTTTTAACTAAAAGAACATGCGGCCCAGAAAGGTTCATTCTCCGTACGGTGGACTCCCGCCTATTTATTGCTTTCATGCATGCCGGTATTGTTCGTTCAACTTCAATATAATGGCCAATGCAATGCGCATATTTTGTAAGTAGAAGAATTGAATATTTATGGCAAGATCTTCTTTAGGGCATTACACTACAGGCACTGAGAAGAGAATCGCAACATGATCCCCAGGGAGCTCAGTTCTGCGCAGCATTCCAATTAGTTCTGAGCGTCTCATTTATTCCGTCTCTCTCTCTCTCTCTCTCTCTCTTTCTCTTTTAGACGCGGCTCGATCCTGCATGTCTCTTTAATTACATTTCGTTTGAGAAAAATGTTCCGAAAAAAGGACGCGAATAACTAACTGATCGATAGGGGCGACATAATGCATATACAGGTTTATTAAAAAAAACGGTTGGCATCATATTACGATCGTATTTTGCGTCGTCTCCATGGATACCCGGCGCGGTTATGTATAGTTTTTTTGAGATTATTTTTCGTCATTATACGAATTAACTTTCACTCATGTGCGAATAATAAGTTCATACTCACGCTCCAGTCGGTTAATGATTCATATTGAGAATGAAGAATAGACATCTGCAGACTGAGCAGAGATTTGATTTATTTTACTTCTATTCTACGTTAGAAGTTGGAGTGCATTAGGCACATAGCCATGCAGGCGGATCAGCGGTCAGTTATAATTATTGTATAATGTATCGGCATCTCGACTCAAGTTCGATCTTTGTTCGACTTTGTACAGGTAATGTATGTATGTCAAACCCTCTCAAGACACGAATTACATGTAACGAGTAGTACATGTAAGTTAAATCTACCTTGGTGAAGAGAAAGTCATCAGGGCCGCTTTGCACCCAAGCCTTTTTGCCGTGTGTGCCATGGCATGTGCAGTGTCTGCATGGCATGTACGTCTCCTTGTGCGGGCTTAGGGTCAGCTAGCGGAATTGGTATTGACTGCATGCTGAATCTGACTCATTGCTATCGACTAGCTAGTTGCATATGTCACCTTATGCATGTGGTGCATACGTACGAGAGCATACGATATTATTGCCTGCTGCCATATGCAGATTCATGTGGCCTTGTTGCTGCTGATATGACGACGCAACAGGTCGCTGGGACCTTACTACATATAGGTCGCTGGGATTGACTACATTTGTAGCTCGGCGCGCGATACAGTACACCTTTTCACGTTCAATTTTGAACAAAGTCCAGTTCTAAAAAAAACTAGCGGAAATTCAATTCAGACAATTCAGACTGGGGCAACAAACCCCAGTTCAAAACATTCTGCTACGGAAGCGAGGTTTAGCCATAGACAAAATTGTCCCCAGTCGGAATTGTCTGAATTGAATTTCCGCTAGTTTTTTTAGAACTGGACTTTGTTCAAAATTGAACGTGAAAAGGTGTAGTACGTATCCGTAATATGCATGATGTACATGTAAACGCGCCTGCGCGATCTGAGCCTTCGTACAGTAGTACATGTACAGTGTATCTGCAGCGCAATTTGCGCAAAACATCTGACATGCATGTGTATATATGTTTTGAGGATTCAGCGAAATAGACAACTCACAGTGTTTTTTAACAGTAGGCGTTTGGACTTGGTTCTGATCTTTCAATTGTTATACGAATTTAATACTGCGGTTTATTCTACTGTGCATGTAACTATCCTATATTCTATAATCCCATTGCGCATGATAACAAATATAAGTACAGCGTACAGTACTATAAGTACTGTAAAAGTAAGCAAATACTGTACAGGTCTAAATGCGATTAAACTGAAAATGCGTGCTTGGGCGCTTGTAACGTACAATCTAATAAAGAAATTTCCAGCCTAATTAGAAAGTACTAATTTTTTATCGAAAATATTGCAGTGTTTTAGTTTTTTGTAGATAAAGATATGGTAAAAATTATGCTTGTTAGTATAGAAAAAGTACGTATAAATTTGTTTTATCGTTCAACATAATAGGCAGTTTTTTAACTGCTCTCCGCCAGTCGAGTGTTCCAACAATAATTAATTAGGCGCGCGCGGTGGCGGTACATCTGTTGACAGCTCGCGACAGCGACAGGAGCAAGTCATGGCAGTCCTAGCCAGAAATCTTCTGATCGACTGGTTACAATAAAAGTAATACTTGTTAATCTTTGAGATGGCCAGTGAATGACCCTTAGTCCATCAGTCTGATCTTAGGCCTACTTAGTCAGACTGAGAGAGACTAAATAATGCAAATCAATTAATTAGGCTTAATTTTTATTAGGCCTAATATTAGTGATATATTGAAAATTCGGCTATCCTGTAGTTTCGCACGTTAAATTATTTTACAGAATTATTTCGCCCTCTATTCAAGGGTGGTGGGGGGTGGGGGTTATAATTAAATGTGCGAAACTACAGGATAGCCGAAAGTTCTTTCTAATCCTTTATGTAATTTTAAGACTTCTTTTTCATTAAAATTTTAAGACTGATTAAGTGTTTGATGTAGGCCCCTATGAAATGTAAAAAAACTTTGGAAATTTTCATTTTCATTTTTCATATTTCATATTTTCATTTTTAGTAATATGACGTAGAGATTTAGTATATTTAAATTGGTCAAGAATTGCAATCTCTAGAGCGTTATGGACATTCATTCAAACATACAAACCTTAGAGATTTAGTATATTTAGATTAGCATAGCACCCCATAAAAAATTATGACTGTCAAGGACAGAGTGTACAATTTTTGTTGTAAGCCAATGTTTATATTGTTTTATAGCTTATGTTTCAATAGTCCTACTGACATTTTTTTGAGTAGTCTTTACTTTAAGGCTTTTTACATGTCTATTAATTTTACTGCTTTATTGTAACTGTTAGGCCTAATATTACTTTTTTGTTTCTAATGTAAAGTTGTTTCCAATTTGTTACATTAACACTTTATTTGTGAGCCCTATTGGAATAAATGTTAAAAACCCGCGGACGCGCGCTTTAGAAAAGAGTCAAACTATTTTACCGCGCTTTAGGATTATTAGAGATGTTCCGAAAGATCTGCAGTTTCGTCGAAATCAAAATTCGCTAACTTTCCAAAGTCAAAATTGAAATTTCCCGAAATCATAATTCAGAAAAACAAAGTTTAGTATGATCAACACTCACTTTTTTACTTTCAATTTACTGCTTAAGCAAAAAGTAATACATGTATATGTAGTAGAAAGTAGTTTATTTTTAGCGACTTTTTAGACACTACCAAAATTTTCACTTCTAAATTATATTTCGAAATTGAAATTCGCTCTAAAAAATTTCAAATTTTGGAAAATTGAAATTGAATTTTTGGAACATCTCTAAGCTTAATAAATTACGAGTGTATAAGCCCCTTCAACAGAGGTATTATACCCATTTCCATGTATATGTATTTGCTAGAGCAGCAGCCAGTAAGAAAGGGCAGCGCGCGCAGGCGCTGCGCCTGTGCGCGCGCTGCGCTTTAGAAAAATTTCAAAAGTGCGCCGGACACCGTCCGCGGTTTTACAACTTTTTCCTATAGGGTTTGTGAGATGGCTATGCGCCATGGCTATGCGCCATTACTGTGTCCAGGTTGGCAGTTTATCTGCTTTCAAATTGTGTACTTCAAGCCAAAAAAATTAGTGCAATATTTTCTTTTGAATCCACATTGTTTATTCTATCTGCTATTGGTCTTTAATTCTAGGGCAATGGTCTTAATCTTTAATATATAGTATAAACATTTTTTATTTGCCTGAACATTATAGCACTTTACCAAAACATTGTTTTTGTTATTCACCAAAACATTATTTTTATGATTCATCAAAGCATTACTTTGCCAAAATTTTATATAGCCTTTCACAGTCTTGCATTTAGGTATACACTCTTGCATTTATATCCTAATTAATTAGTATTATCTTTTGTAATAAATAGCCATATAGCTATCTTAGTTATATACTCAAGTAATTGCAAAAGTAGGCAAAAATAAATATAGTCTAGATATAATTTTATAAACTGAAAATTTATAAAAATGAAGAATACTTTTTTGTTTTTTGTTTGTGTACTTTTTTGAAAATAAACTTATTATAAAGCCTATAGATATACAATGGTTGGTATAACTCTTGCTAAGATTAGCCTGTATGTTTAGATTCTTTATGAATTCTTGCAAAAATTCATATTTAGATAAAAACCATTTAGATAAAAATTTTGCTTTGCATACTGCATAGGAAGATTATATCAAATTCACCAGGTATATTAATAAGAGACAGTAGATAAACAAGAGTGACAAAATACTTATATATTGTAGTGACCTTATAATATATTACCTTCTAGTACTAATAGCATTCTATATATTATTGTTAATGTAGAATAATTATTTTAAAAAAATATCAAATGTTTTTAGAAGCCTAAATAATTCCTAAGAGATATATAGCTTTAGTGGCAAGTCATAGCTCTAACAGTGGTAGAATTCCAAAAAAAAACTTAATGTGATACTGTTGCGCAAAACCTGCCAAAAACTTTTCCAACTCTGCTAGATACTATGCATGCCATACTAGACTGCTTGGGACCTTGTTGCATACTTTTTTCCCCACAATGTAGGGAGAATTTTCCTTATGTAACAGCATCTTTAGGAGTATAGGATAGGAGGTAGGATAATTTAAAAAGAATTTGAACTGCCACTTGCATTTGCATTTATGTATTTTAAATTTAAAAAATTCAATAGTATATTTATTGAATATTTGATTTATTATATAGAAGCAATTATAATTCTTAAGAAATGCTATTTTTAAATTCATATAAAGTCTTAAAGCCTTAGGCCTAGTTACCTTTGCTATTTACCCAAAACTGCACTACACTGCAATATTTCTGGCTTTTAGTCTAGCTGCAACACAACACTAGAAAATTTTAAAATTGCAACAGATAGTTGGATGCCTTTTGTCTACTTATTCCAATAGGGGAGCCTGAAGGCCTGTTAGCTAATATTAGTAATGGGATATATAAACAAAAGAAGCAAAATTTTTATCATAATTATTCTATTTGCTAAGTCCTCAATTCTAAAAAAAGATAGATAAAATCATAGTTGAACAATCATTATTATAGTTGTTTCCTACTTAAAAATAATCTAGGAGGTGTCTAGAGATTAAATTTAGGTGGTAGAGGCTAGCTAAAGGGTTGTCACTAATTCTTTAAAATTCCATGAGTTCTCTAGGGGTCATTAAGGGCTAGCCCCCCCCCCCCTGTTGCCCTTATCAGACCCCAAATTTTTATTGTCATTTTATTGTTAAACCATAAAGAAAAAAGACAAATTTGAAAAGACAATTATAATTTATGGATATATTCTCACAGAGTCAACTATTTAGATTTAGTTTGAAAGAATATTACTCAAACGTTTTGAATGCATGAACTTTTTTTGCAATAGTTATACTATTAAAGCAATAAATATATACTTTGTCTTAATGACTAAAGATATTCAAGAATAGCCAAGCTTTTGTTCTGCATTGAAACTTAATAATAAATATGTAGAATAGAACAACAAAAAGCCTTTATTAGCACAAATATAAACAGCTACATTTATATATAATTTAGCATTGGAAATAGCTCTGTAAAAATTGAATAGTAAAATATTCCAAGTGTGTAAATATGACTTGTAAACTAAAATGCAATAAGATATGGGCACCAATGCCTAAGTCTAAGTGGATTGACTTGGCCAGCTCTAGCGACGCCGACGACTTGGGGGACAAGGGCCGCACAATGTAGGCACTGCTTTTTGAAAACTAGCAACATGGTTGAGCGCTCTTCCATAGTGGGGGCACTCGCAGCTGCTTTCCACTGGAAAGCAAGAAGCCTTTGTATTGCCGTTGTGGCTTCCTGTAAGGCCTCCTCCACTTGTATGAAAGCTCTTTCACAGGTGGCTTCCAGATCTGCCTCTGTCGAATCATGATCTGCAGATTCAACCTGTTCGATACCCGTCAAATGATTATTTCTCTTTTTCTTTTCACCTCTTCTCTTCTCTTGCTCGCTCAGATTGGCAGGGTGCTGCTGTTCTTTTGGAGGCTCCACCGCCAGTGCCGCTGTGCCGCCAGTGCCGGCTCCAGTCATTGGCGCCGAGTCCACCAGTGGGTTGAACCACTCTCTCGGCTGCGCCAGGTGCGGCGTTCAGGTCAGCCACTGCTGGTTCCACCTGGTGCCGTTGCTGAGCTCGTATGCGTGGTGTCCCACCTGGTGGAGCGCTTGGAGTGGCTGTGAGAGCCGGGTACCCAGTTTGCCCTTCTTGGTGGGCTGTCGGATTCTCACCTACTTGCTCAGGTGGAACGTCTCGGGGCAGGCCCTTTGTATGGCATCGGTATAGGCCTTGATCTGCTGCTGCCACGCCTCGATTTGTTGCCACAATGCCTGAGGTGTCACCTTGGTTGTTGTCATTCCCCCTCTGGGAAACAGCATGGTGATCGCGTTGCGCCACTTCCAACCCAGCATGAGCTCGGCCGGTGACTTGCCTGTCAGGCTGTGCTTGGAGCTCCGGTAGGCAGACAAGAAGTTGGTCACGGTGTCTTGAAACGGCCTGTTCTCCACCAAGGCCACTCTGATGCTTGCAAGCAGCAACCGATTGAGACGCTCCATCTAGCCGTTGGTCTGCGGATGGTAGAGGCTGGTCTTGACGTGCCAGATGCCCTGCTTAGCCAGGAAGTCCGAGAACTCGCTCAATGATGCCGTCCTTCTTCATCTTGTCAAGTTCAGCACCGACCTCCTCCTGTCGCATGAGGGGCAGGCAACGGAGTGGCTGCTAGACGGGTCGCACTGCTGGGTTGACCTTGGGCTAATGTACAGCGCCGGCGCTGCATCTTATCACACCACTGAAGGTCGTTGGGTACTGTGCCTGCAAGTCCGTCATCAAGTCGCTGACTTTTGCGATTCCGGGCAGCTGCTTGCTAAGGTTGACTTGGAAGCCCAGCTCCAAGCCCAGCTCTCTATGAAGCCCAGCTCTCTATGGATGTCTCTACCGACAATGTTATTGCCGCCTGGCGCAACAGAGAACCAGTGCTGCATCGCCTTGTCGCCGTAGTGCACCTCCAGCTCGGTGACGCCGCTTAGCTAGATCGGCAGTCCACCGTAGGCACGCAGCTTCGTCGTAGTAGGAGAGGTGACTGCACCTGAGATCCAGTCAACAGTCTGTCGGGACAGCAGCAACACCCTTGCGCCAGAGTCCACCATCAAGCTGACAGCGGTCCTGTCCAGTCCAAGTTCCAGCGTTGCCCAGACTTCTCTGTCACCACCTAGCACTGTGTAGACTGTGATCACCTCATTTGCGGCATTGACAGCAGCCTGCTGGCTTTAACAGCAACTCCAAAAGTGGTTCTTCTTGCCACAGGTGTCGCATGTCTTGCCCTTGGCCAGACAGGGGGTCGTCGGTCTGTGGTCTCGCCCATAGCATGTGCAGGTGCCGCCTGGTTTGGCTGTCCTGCCAGCTGGTGCTAAGCGGTGCGTGCCTCCCTTTTGCAGCAACCTTCTAGCCCCTCGGCTGTCGGATCGATTGTATAGCAGCCGCCGTGCTTGAGGTTGATGGCGCCATCACCTTGGCTTCTTTGGAGGCTTCTTCTATGGAGACTGCGATGCTAAGTGCTTTTGTCAGGTTGAGGTCCTCCACCTTCTCCATCAGCAGCCTCTCTTGGATTCTGGGGTTACTGGTCTTCTCAGCTAGCTGGTCTCTGATGAGATTGTCCTGTATCACACCGTAGCTGTATCACAGCTGTCAGCTCCCTCAGGGCTGCCACAAAGGTCTTGACGTCCTCGCCGGGTAGTTGCTGCTGCTGGCGGAAGTGATATCTGGGCACCATCATGTTGGGCTTCTCGCCGAAGCTCTTCCTTAGTTGCTGCAAACGTGTCGTTCTCCTTGATTGCTTAGAGTGCTCGACCAACCTGCTGACCTTCGAATCCAAGCAGATGGAGCAGAAGGCTCTTCTTTAGCGGTTTCGCCTCTTCCCTTCGGGCTCCTAGAATTGGGCCACCTTGTAATAAAATTCAAAGGCCTCAATCCATCGGCTCCATGGTACTGTCGGTGATCTGCAGTTTGCCAGGAAGGGTGTGGGTGCAAGGATGCTAGCCGCCATCCTCGTCGCCAATGTTCTGTTGTTGAATTAATGAACATAGAAACAAGATAGATAATTATCCAGGCGCTCAGTGGCACCAAAAGAGGGCTTGGCCAATAGGAGGGTGGCTCGTATATTTATGCACGCGGGGAAGGAAAGTTCTAGAAAGACCAAGAGAGGAAACTTCTAGAACAATGTGTAAACAAGTCTTGCTGTGGAAGTTTCTAGAAACCCTGTCCTCGAACTATCCCTACGCATTGCTTGCCTTTTGCAATACACAACACTATGTATATATTTTTGCCAGGTTCTCACGCTACATACGGTATATACATTATATAATTTATATATTATATATATATACTACCGGAGAGTCTTGAGCTCCATCAGTCATCAGTTCATGATTATTAGCATAAGTATTAAATTAGTTATTATTTAGCACAAACCAGTCTGTGGATATGGTAACATGGCAATTTTAGTTTTGGATACAATGCACGACCCAACTACTTCCAGTATGGGCACCCGCACTGGAGCTAGTAGAGGGCCGAAATCGCCAAAGGTATCGGCTAATAGCCGACGTACATGCGCGAATCGGCACCCTCGGTCCAGCAAATTGACAGGGTTGGCACACAGGCTCGCGAGCAGGTCAAAATCAGTATCCTGCACTGGCAGGATGCGCAGATTAACAAAGATTTCATTGCCATCATACTCCATGCCTTCGGCTTGTTGTCACCAATAGCTACAAATGAAGATGCAGTGTTCATGCGTGCCCCATTGGCTGGCGCATGGTACACCTCCACGTGCAGACCTGATGGCAATGTGGCAGAACGCCAGCCCTGTGTCATGCTTTTAGGCTGTCAAAGTATTACACGAGGCGCGCCATGAAGGTTTACTATCTGAAGCTGCACATTATGCACGACTCTTGGGCAATGCTCACCTAATTCGTTGTCGCATATCAGGACTTTGACCTGTGAGTTTGCGATGGCTCCCTCAACAAGACCAACCAAACCCACACCTGTGTGGCGAGTTCCATGGATTTCTCTGCGCATTCTGTTATGTATAGTCTCAAATAAGCCTACAGACTATCATTGCAGTGGTCCGGCTAGTGTCACATACGTCAACATGTGACAGCACACTTGATGAGCATTGTAAGTCAGAGCACGCCTGCTGTACAACCGCTGTAGATTCGCGTGAAAATGTCAAAGAGACACCCTCAACATGATGCAGCTCAGATTTTGGGGCTCTCTCTGTTGATATCCAGAAGATGGCAACTGGACAACAACAAAAAGTGCCAGTAGTGCTCTTCTGGCAAAAATTGATAAAGTACAAATGGCCCAAAAACAAGCAGCCACAACTCAAGTTCGTGACCGCGCAGGTGTTGCAGGTCTTTGCATCGCCAAACAGTGTGCCGCTGCACACATCGTGGCAAGCGAATAGATTGCAGGATGAGACACACATTGGATGTATGTGCGTGAAAATTGGGGCAGTTCGTGTCGCTACGATTGGGCTTCTCTCGGCAGACCAGAAAAATTTGAAATAACATGTACCATATGAGACCCATGCACAATTAGTGCAAGTAGCATGGCGGGGTTCCACGGATGAAGTCGAAACTTGCAAGGCAAGAAAGTGGCGATAATGCTTGGATGTCCAGCAAATCAGTACAGAAGTCGCCACCTTGCTCGGCATGACACTCAGCTAGTAAGTAAGTGTCGTTCATAGACCGGACTGTGGTCTGCACGTATCCCTGTCTTTGGGCCTCATTGAGCATGGCCTCGGTTGTCTGGATGTCGTAAACATGCCCAAAACCTGATGGATGCTGACCAGTGTGACTGTAGATATCTTGCAGCCATAACACGCTGAGAACTGCTTCATGCCCAGAGCATCAGCTCTGGCAGGTGTGTCAAATATGGTGAACAGAATGTGGATGAACAGTCTGCAATTAATGCCCTGACAGTCGATGTACTCGACACCAATGAAGTGTAGAGTGTTCAGCATGTCAACAGCAAGTGGGATACATGTGACAGGTTAAACAATAACAATAACAATAAAATATTGTTCTCTATAGCTTTAAAGAATTTTAAAACCATTTAAAGATTATAACTATACTATTTACTTGATATTACTCTAAAACAAAGTGGTATAGCACTAGGGATTGCAAATCCCGGCTGTTCTATGATCCCGGGATCCTAGACAAAGCAATGACTCAATCCTGGGATCCCAGACCCAATCCTGGGATTGACATTTTAAATATTTTTGCCAATAGAATGCTAGAAAACCCGCTTCAAATTCTTTATCAACTAATGCCCACATACATGTAAGAAATTAAGAATGCATTCTATACATATATATTACTATTATACTATATAAGATATATGATATACAATATATATGATATATACTATACTACTACTATACTACTATATAAATAAAATATGAATACATGCATACAAAATTATCTCCTAGTCATTTTTCAATGCTTTTGTGTATATAACACAAGTTACATAAGTAACACAAGTAATCAAATACACAAACATAAGTTTGAGACTCACATGTATTGTATGTATTGTATAACTTGTATTGTATCACAAATCACGATTCAAGAATTGGGAGTCACGTCACGATCATGACGCGCAAATGTTACTTGTATAATGTATTTAAAATACAATCATTTTGTTATTTCCTAGATATCACCCACTTTATCAAAAAAAGTTTCCAATCCTAGGATCCCGAGCCCCTAATCCTGGGATTCTGTCAGGCCAAAAAGTGTCTGGGATCCTGGGATTGCAATCCCTATATACCAGTAGCACTGAAGCTATATAGTAATATAGCAGGAAAGCACAAAAAGCAATTATAAATTCAATTTAAGTTGCTGCTATATACTGAATTGATTATAAAGGCATGAAGACTAGTTATGAAAAATTATATAAAAGGGGCAGACATCAACCTATTAATTTATGTCTCATTTTGTGAAAAAAACCTATACAAATAGTTTTGCATATGTTAAACTTCTTGCCTACCTTCAAGCAGATAGTGCAGAACAGTTGTAGTTTCTATACTACTTAGTGGTAGGCTTTGTCTAGGGACTCTCACTCAGGCAGGTTTAGGCAAAGGCCAAACCTGAGCCAACAGTCATACTCATATAGGCTTTTGTGGGTGCTGTCTTGCCAGGGCAGAGCCATGGTGCTCTTAATAGTGAGGCCTCTTGTGTTGAGCATTGGTGTGGCTAAATCTTGCCTTACACCAATGCACAACATTGGTTGATTAGGCACAAGGGCAAGCAAGCAAAATGGCAATACAACAGGCAAAATAAGTGAGCAGATAGCAAAAAGGGGAGACAAATAAATAGGTGAGTAAATAGCAAGCACTTGTAATAGCTCTTGAAGCTGTTTATCAGCTAATAGTAAAGCTCTATAATGTTTATCTATAATCACTAGTTATCCTTTGGAATCTTTTTAGTCTTCCTCCAATCCTCCCTATGATATTTGACTCAATTTCTAAATCCCGTTGATATTAACTCTTTTAGGACTATAGGAGATAGCTTAAAAAGTGACCATGTCAAGGTTTGATACCTAAAGCATAATTTGTTCATCTTTCTCCTTAATGTGTTAGTGTTGTAAAGATTATTATTCATTTTTAATTTTTACTAGTAGATTTTTTTGCCATGGATAGATAGTGCATGGCTTAGTTTTATATAGCTAATACATATAAGACTATGAGGCTACTATTATGTAATTTGTAAAATTGAAATCCCATCAGTGGTGTGATTGAGGCGCGAATTCGCGCCAGGCGCGAAAAAGGCGCGAATACGCGATTTCTGAGGGCAGGCGCGGATTTTCGTCAAGCAGAGGCGCGATTTTTCAATTTTCAAATTTTCATTTTTTTACTGATGAACTGATCACGTTCAGTCTATTCACGCACGCTTTATTCAAATTTAAACTTTATGTTATGGTGTACAATACATGCAAATCTGGATCTGGAGCAGCAGCTGAAAATGAAAGAAGACGAGATCCAGTCAAAACGGAAGCAGACTGAAGAGAGCTCCAACGATTGCTGCTGGAGCTGATTCGTAACAAGGAGAAGGATCAAGAGTTGGAACAGCTTCGACAGGAGAAATGCAAGCTCCAGCAGAAGAAATTGAAGGAAGCTGAAAGAATTGCTGAGCAAGTGCTGAAATGGAAGGCTATTGAGTAGGAAGTTAGGAATAGCCATTGCCTGCCCCAGAGTGTCCTTCAAAAAAGTTTAGAAATCAAATACCATGAAGTTTTGACACCCATTTTTGTCCAAGGACATTTGCTGCTAGCTTTTTAGTTGTGCAGGCCAAACTTTTATGAGTGGTAAAGTACTGCCACAGCAAGGATTGATCCTTAGTGCTGGAAAAAAGAAGCAAAACCATAAAAATATTGGTTTTCTACATGTACATATATGTAGTTAGCATGTTATTTAAACTAGTAAACAATGGCGCAAATTTTTTTGTAAGGCGCGAAAAAAATGGCCCTTTGCCAATCACACCACTGAATCCCATATAACACATATTTTGAAGGTTTTGTTTAAAAGATTGTCTTGGGCTAATAAAGTAAAAAATCATTTTAAAACTATCAAAGACCTATATTTTATTTATTGCCATGTTGGGAAGCAAATTTAGGTTATTATTTTTATAAATTAGATTTTTTATAAGAGGTATTAAATAAGTTTTGGCAATATGGCTTAATTACAACTCCTTGCCAAATCTTATTGCTTATTAAACTGCCACCTAAATATACTTGGCATTTACATTTTATGTAGGAAAATTATCAATAAAAGTGGTTAGTCAAACTTATTGATTTAGTAGACTATTTTCTTCTAGGTATATTGGTTTGTTTTTTATAAGCAAAATAGTAATGACAATGCAAATTTGCCAATTGTATTTGTGCTCTGATTATGCCATATTGAATGCTATTTTATTTACAAAGCTTTTCATTTCACTTTCTTTCTATAAATCACTATTTAAAATCAAATTCAAGGTAGCTGGTTCATTGCTCTGTTTTTCTAACTTTTCTTTGATTTATAAGCATTATAAAAATTGATTACACCTGCCCCTAATGAGCAGATGTGCAACTGACAGCTCAGCCACATTGCATGGTACATCTGAAGGCTGTGTGTAGCTGTTGAGTCTAAGGAATGGGGGGGGGTCGCCACACGCACCCTCAATTGCCCCAGCTAATGCTGGCACCCATTTTACAGCTGGGTGAACTGAAGCAATAGAGAAAAATTAGTATCTTGCTCATGCTCAAGGATACAAACTGTTTTAATTGGATCGGGAATCGAATTTCCTTCCTTCAAGTCGTAAGTCTGACCCTCTAAGCACTGGGTTACAACTTCCTAGGCTTGTGTATTAAGTTATTTATTCACTTTCACTGATTCTTCATCTAACTCAAATTCTTATTTATTTAATGCTTTAGTAATTTTGCTCTCTAAAAGTCATCATTCTTGAGCACTTTTTCATTGCATCCATGGAAACTCGTAAAACTAAAAACCTTACAATATTGCATGTTCCAGTGGCCACATGCAAACCAAAGATATTGACGATTTGCAATGCCTGTCACTGGGCCGTATCGATCTAGACCTGGGAGCTGGCAGCAGTTATCCCAACGATGTGGTGGCTAGACCGACTGCTACTAGCCTTGTAGCCTGCACAAGTCAGGGACTGGTCATAGCAGCCAGAGCTGCAGACTTTGTTGTTACCAATACAGCCGATATTGAAACAGCCACACTTACTACTCACAAGACATCTACTCAGTTGATTGATAAATTCGCATTTCGCTGCACGGTTCCAACAGCCAAGGGCAGGCCTACAGGTTTAGCTGTGAACTCTGACAGCAGCCTGTTGGCCGTAGCCACCGAAGGACCCTGCGGTGCATTTGTTAGCCTTTACGAATTAGCCTGGTTCTCAGCCAGTGCTCCAGCTCCGGCTCCTTACTTAGAGATCCGCGCTTCCCAACGCGCCAATATTTATGTGAGCCAAATTGGCTGGAATCCCGAGCTGTCAGACAGTCTGTTCTGCTTGCTGTCAGACGGCAGTCTGAGCCTGTACTCGCTAGCTAGCGGAGAAGGCGTCACCATTGTTGGCTCATTGACTAATCGGCCAATTTCTGCAGCTTGCTGGAGTCCCAGAGGCAAACAGCTGGTAGCTTGTTTCTGTTCGTCTCCAGGCCAACAGCAACGATTTGTGCACTTGGAACAGTTCGATTTAAACTTGGCTTGCAAACGAAAAATTGACGCCACCCAGGCTGTTGGCAACGCCTTGTCTACCGGGGTCACCAACCTGCTGTGGCTGTCAACTTTTCGATTCTTTCTGGCCGGCACCTCGGACGGTCAGAGCGGCTCGGCCGGCTGTCTGGCCTGTCCAAAAGAGCCCGGCCGTCCGGTTTATACTGATTTAGGCGAGATTGGCATGTCGTTTGCTCCGCCAGGCAGTAGACAGATATTCTACCAGTTGGCCTATGTGCCTCAGTGGTCGCTACTGATAGCCGCTCTGTCCACTTCAGTCGAGGCCAGCCTGTTGCAGCTGCTTGGCAACGAGCCGTCTGTTAGCGAACTGCTGCCGCCATATGGAAAGCGGATCACCCTACCAGCTGGAAGTAACGGCACTGATTCCTTCTGTCTGGGCCTTGCCTACTCCTCTGTACCTGCCGCTCCTGTGCCAGTCGCATCTGACGAGACAGTGACACCTGGGCTGCACGTGTACTCAGTGACCAACACTGGCTATCTGTGCCCCTTTGCTATTGTGCCACCCGCCGCAGCTGATAAAAATATTTGGCAGCAATTAAATAGAACTCCAACTGAATTTAAGCCGACTGTTAGAGCGCCGAAACCAGCAGCTCAGAAGCAGCAGCAGCCACAGCAGCCTGTATTAGAGCCTACCAAATTAGCGACGCCTCCTCCGTTGACTGCAGTTCAACCTCAGAAACCGCCTTCAACTAATAAGCCTTTGACTCCAACATCAGTAGCGCCAGCGCAGCCTTCGCCTCAGGCCCAGCCTCAATCTGTTACAGTTCTTCAGCCTGCTCGAACTTCCAAGGCATCGCCATTAACTCAGCAACCAAAGCCCCAACAGCAGCAGCAGCAGCAGCAGCGACCAACTCCACCACCGGCTCAGCCAGCTCCGACTCCCGCGGATTACGATGCCGAAATCTCCAGCATGATAGTGGCTTTGCACAAGGACATTGCGTCCGCTAAGGCTGCCAACGCTGAAGTGCTTTCTAAACGGGCCGCTTTCGATTCGCCGGACGCGTCTAAAGCGTTTATCAAGCGGATTGAAGCTGCGCTGCAGCACTCGCCGGGCCTATCGGAGACCCTGGCTGAAATGAGCGCAGAAGCGCGTGCTATTAAAGCTGCGGTATTCGATAATACGGCCTCGCAGCAGTACGCTAACGCCCTGCTCAATATGCAACAGGATGCCAAGTCACGCCGACTTGTGCTAGCAGCTGGCGGTCTGGCCGGCATGGATCCCGCCCTGCGCAAACGGATTGGCACTGTCAAATCTACGCTGCATCGATTGGAGACAGTCACGGCTGGCCTGCACGAAGCTTTGGACGCTCGGCTGGCTACAGCGTCTAGGAAGCAGCAGCACCAACAGCACCAGAGACGGGTACCGCCGCTTCATTCAGTCTATCAGACCATCCGCACCAATTACCGCATCATTCAACAACAGGAGGAGGCCATGGACCAGCTCATGAATCGTTTTGCCGCTCTGCGAGTCGACGCTGCTCGACAAGCCACTGCTGGCAACGATCTGTCTGCGGCATCGTCAAGTTCCAACGCCTCCGGTGTCCTCGGCACCGCCTCTGCTGCCAACCTGCTCAATGAGTTAGAGCGGGAGTTTGAGCAGGCGTCCTTGACTTCGGTGACCTCGCCACTGGCTCTCGGGCAGCGGTCGAACCGACGCTCGCTAACGACGTCCGCCGCGTCGCTGACTAAACTGCCTCCAGCTCCGGAGGTGACGCCAAAGGGCAAGAAGAGTTCATCAGTGTCGAAGTCAACGGCTTCAGGGTCGCCCAATTCGGACGCTCTGGTTGAATCAATTGTTCGTCAAGTCATGTCTTCCACGGCGGCAGCGGCGTCAGCGGCTGCTCGACGCCAACAACTGCAACAACAACAGCAGAACAAGCCAAATTCACCAAAGTCGACTGCATCGTCTGCTTCTCCTAGTGGCAGTCTGCTTACCGGCCTGCTGTCGCAGCAGCCAGCCGCGGTGCCAGCTTCCCAGTCTTCAGTTGGATCCACTAGCGGCCCCTTCAAAGTGCCGGTTGCTTCCTCTGTGTCTGGCACTCCTACAGCAGGAATTTTTGCTGCTCCTGGAGCGGTGTCCGCGGCGGCAAAGCCTTCTAGTCTTGGCGCTCTGCTATCGGCACCTGCTGCAACAACAGCAGTACCGTCTGCTTTCACCAGTGCTAGTAAAGCTCCTACTAGCACTAGTACCATCGGTGGTCTTTTGTCAATGCCGCCTACTACAACTAAAGCACCTGGAACCGGTGGATTGTTGTCTACACCGGTTACGGCCAGCACCGGTGCAGCAGTCTCCAAACCAACAGCTACAGCTGCACCTGTCACCGGTGGCCTGTTGTCTACACCGGTTACAGCTAGCGCCAGTGCTGTAGTATCTAAGCCAACAGCTGCAGCGGCACCTGTCACTGGTGGCCTGTTGTCTACACCGGTTACAGCTAGCACCGGTGCTGTAGTATCTAAGCCAACAGCTGCAGCGGCACCTGTCACTGGTGGCCTGTTGTCTACACCGGTCACAACTAGCACCGGTGCTGTAGTCTCTAAAGCTGCAGCAGCACCTGGCACCGGTCTATTTGCTGCGCCGGCGGTTTCAACAGGTGCAGCTAAAACCGACGCGATTTCACCTGCAGCTACAACAGGTGCTAGCAAATCTCCGGTAGGAACTGTTGGCCTGCTTTATACTTCAACTGTTACTTCAGCAGTTACACCCACCGCAGGCATTGTTTCTTCGTCAACTACTTCTGCTACCAATGCCACTTCAAGCACTGCTGGCCTGTTTTCTGGAAAAACAACCAGTTCATCAGCTGCGCCTGGAACCGGTGGTTTATTTGGAACTTCAGCAGCTGCTACAACCGCCAGCACCGGTGGTCTATTTGCAAGTTCTACAGCTCCAGCCGGTACCGCCAGCACCGGTGGTCTATTTGCTAGTTCTACGGCTCCAACCGGTACCACCAGCACCGGTGGTCTATTTGCAAGTTCTACAGCTCCAACCGGTACCACCTGCACCGGTGGTCTATTTGCTAGTTCTACAGCTCCAGCCGGTACCACCAGCACCGGTGGTCTATTTGCTAGTTCTACAGCTCCAGCCGGTACCACCAGCACCGGTGGTCTATTTGCTAGTTCTACAGCTCCAACCGGTACCACCAGCACCGGTGGTCTATTTGCTAGTTCTACAGCTCCAACCGGTACCACCAGCACCGGTGGTCTGTTTGCAACTTCAACACCTCCAGCCGGTGCTATAAAGACTGGTGGTCTTTTTGGTACTGCAGCTGCTTCAACCAGTACCTCCAGCACCGGTGGCCTGTTTTCTGGCACAACAGCTACAACAGGTGCTCCCAATACTGGTGGTGGCCTGTTTTCTGGCATAACAACTACAACAGGTGCTCCCAATACTGGTGGTGGCCTGTTTTCTGGCACAACAACTACAACAGGTGCTCCCAATACTGGTGGTGGCCTGTTTTCTGGCACAACAACTACAACAGGTGCTCTCAATACTGGTGGTGGCCTGTTTGCTGGCACAACAGCTACAACAGGTGCTCCCAATACTGGTGGTGGCCTGTTTGCTGGCACAACAGCTACAACAGGTGCTCCCAATACTGGTGGTGGCCTGTTTGGCAGCAGCACCGGTGGCTTGTTCTCCGGTTCGCAAGCCGCAGGCGCTGGTGGCGGCGGCGGTCTGTTTTCATCGTCAACAGCAACGACCACCGCGGCAGCTGCGGGACAGTCTAGTCTGTCGTCTGTAGGTGGACTGTTCTCGTCACTGTCTACTGGCGGCGGCGGCGGCGGCGGCGGCGGCGGAGGAGGTGGCTTGTTCGGCTCATCGTCAACGGGTCCCGGAGCCGGTGGCAGCGTCTTCGGTGGTGGCGGCGGCGGCGGCGGCGGCGGAGGGCTGTTCTCCTCGACCGCTGCAGGTGAAACTTCTACTGCTGTTTTCTTGCAATTGACCTTGATTGAGGTTTAGGGGAGGGCAGCCTAGGATAGGAGTCTAACTGTCTGAGTACAGGTTGTATATTACACTTTTATTAATGTTTGGTGAGTCAAATTTTAAAGGGTGTTAGGCATGTCATTAGTTACTGGGGTAAGTGTGACTGATTGAGCGGAGGTGTAGATATAGTATTGTATAAATTATAGTGTACATGTGGGTCATAGCACAGATGTGTTGCATCGTACAATAGATAGGTAGATAGTAGATACGGTAGGTCAGAGAGTAGATGCGGTAGGTCAGAGAGTAGATGCGGTAGGTCACAAAGTAGATACGGCATGTCATATACAAATAAGGTAGGTCGTATAGTAGATAAGGTAGGTCATATAGTAGATATAGTAGGTCAAGTAGGTCATAGAGTAGATACGGTAGGTCATATAGTAGTTATAGTAGATCATAGAGTAGATACGATAGGTCATAGAGTAGATACGGTAGGTCACAGAGTATATACGGTAGTCGGTAGGTCACATAGTAGATACGGTAGGTCATAGAGTAGATACGGTAGGTCACAGAGTATATACGGTAGGTCATATAGTAGATATAGTAGGTCATAGAGTGGATACGGTAGATCATATAGTAGATACGATGGGTCGTAAAGTAGATACGATGGGTCGTAAAGTAGATACGGTAGGTAACAGTGTAGATACGGTAGGTAACAGTGTAGATACGGTAGGTAACAGTGTAGATACGGTAGGTAACAGTGTAGATACGGTAGGTCGCATAGTAAATATGATACTTGTAGATATGATGCATGTAGATACGGTAGGTTATAGAGTAGATACGGTGGGTAGTAAAGTAGATAGATTAGTAAATCATTTAATACCACTTGTATAATTGGAATAGTTTCTGTAAGAAATCATATGCCAATAGTAGTAATACATGTTCAACTATTACTTTATTTATAAGAAAACAATAATAAAATCCTCAGGCGCATCAAGTCAACCCAGCGCCGCTAATCCGTTTGCAAGCCCTGGCGCCAAAACCGGAAGCGGCGGCGGAAGCCTGTTCTCGGGCACCAGCGTCCTGGGAGCAGCGGCTTCAACTTCTGGCGGCTTATTTGGCAGCGGAGGCGGAGGTGGCGGTGGTGGCCTCTTCAGTGGAGGTGGCGGCGGCGGTGTATCTGCTGGTGGGCTGTTCAATTCGGCTCCTCAATTCGCCTCGCCATTCGCAGGCACTTCGCCTTCGTCGACGTCGCCAGCTTCGCTTGGAGGCGGCGGTCTGTTTGGCAGTGGAGGCGGCAGCAGCGGAGGTTTCGGCGGGTTCAGCAGCGCCATGCAGGCTGGCGGCGGTATGACCTTCGGCGACTTCGCTTCTGCTGGCGGCGGCGGCGTCTTTGGTGGACAGCAGCAGCAGCAGCAGCAGCAACAGCAGCAGCAGCCGCAACAGCCAAGCAGTCCAGCTTTTAGTCAGCGAAGGGCCTGAGTCTTGCGCCCGCCCGGCTTGGCCTACTTCAAGTAGTTACTTATTGTCGTTGATTACCCGCTCCCCCTGTTTGTATTTTACACTGACAGTGTACCGGTTAATTTAAAATTTTCGACATTTGTATTGTCAAAATATTTTAATTCGCTTCAATATTTTTTTCAAAAAAATAACACGATTTCAAAAACAAATTGTTAAAGCCTTCAAGCGGTGCATCTAAGATATGTATCTTAAATTTTTCTTGCTTGGGTTGCATTTCATTTTTTTTTCAACTTGTTTTTATTAGTCGTATTACTATAGTTGTAGGATTACTATAGTAGTAGTAGCAGTATAGTAGTGTTAGTTAGTAGTAGTAGTAGTAGTAGTAGTAGTAGTAGTAGTAGTAGTAGTAGTAGTAGTAGTAGTAGTAGTAGTAGTAGTAGTAGTAGTAGTAGTAGTAGTAGTAGTAGTAGTAGTAGTAGTAGTAGTAGTAGTAGTAGTAGTAGTAGTAGTAGTAGTAGTAGTAGTAGTAGTAGTAGTAGGTAGTAGTAGTAGTAGTAGTAGTAGTAGTAGTAGTAGTAGTAGTAGTAGTAGTAGTAGTAGTAGTAGTAGGTAGTAGTAGTAGTAGTAGTAGTAGTAGTAGTAGTAGTAGTTTCTGTTGTTGTTTTAGTATTGTGGTACTATAGTAATGGTAGTTAGTAGTAGTAGCAGTAGTCTAGTAGTAGTATAGTTATTGTAGTAGTAGTAGTACTGTTAGTAGTTAGGTAGGGATAGTAGCCTAGTGGTTAAAGCGTGTCGGACTCACGAATAAAAGGTCGGGGGTTCGATCCTTGACACAAGGAACAATTTGTGTCCATTAGCAGGACACTTAACTCTGCATTGCTTCAGTTCATCCTGCAAATCACCATCTGCTGAATTCATGCGAGTGCAGCAATGTCTAAGCTGTCTCGAGAGATTCTCACCGAGTCGGTGGAGGGCGTGCTCAAGGGCATCAAGGACAAGCAGCGCAAGTTCAAGCAGACCATCGAGCTGCAGATCGCTCTGAAGAACTACGACCCGCAGAAGGACAAGCGATTCAGCGGTACCATCAAGTGAGCAGAGATTTTTTATCACAAATTAACATGAAAAAAATATTCAGTTTTCTGTTGCTAAGATAAACAATACTGTAACCCCCGGTTGCCATGCAGGCTGAAGAACGTGCCCAAGCCGAAGATGAAGGTTTGCGTCCTTGGCGACCAGCAGCACTGCGACGAGGCCACAGCCAACGGACTGGCCTGCATGGACATCGAGGCCCTGAAGAAGCTGAACAAGAACAAAAAGCTGGTGAAGAAGCTGGCCAAGCAGTACGACGCCTTCCTGGCTTCGGACTCCATCATCAAGCAGATTCCCCGTGTGCTGGGCCCCGGCCTCAACAAGGCTGGCAAGTTCCCCACCATGGTGACTCACGGCGACTCTCTGGTTGGCAAGGTGGAGGAGGTCAAGGCCACCATTAAGTTCCAGATGAAGAAGGTGCTGTGCCTTGCCGTGGCCATTGGGCACGAGGAGATGAGCTCTGGTGACCTCATCAACAACATCACCTTGTCAATCAACTTCTTGGTGTCGCTGCTGAAAAAGAACTGGCAGAATGTTCGGGCTCTGTACATCAAGTCCACAATGGGCCCCAGCTTCCGGATCTACTGATGAGGTTAGGCAGCATGACCCGCGTGAGATTGTATTGAGAAACTTCGCTAGTTTGTGTCTTGTTTTGCTGGGCAATTATTTCGGCAAAATAAATCGAAGTTGACAAAACGTAAAAAGCCCGTTGTCCGTTTGGCTCTTTACAGATGGAACAAGAATTCCTTTGTTGAATCGGTCTTTGTTTGAAGTTTTTTTAGGGGAGGGGTCTGGAAAGTTTGGACACTTGTTGTTCCAAAGCAGAAACAGATCGACACAGCTGCCGACGCAACTTCGTGTCATTTAAAAGCGGTGAAATAACTTCAATTGAATTTAAAATTGACACAAGTACAACTGTACGAGCTATCATATGCTTAGCTATGGATTGTAACAAGAATGCGAAGTTTTAAACCAATCGATATTTGACTCAAGGACTACTTAAGTAACTTAAGCAATTCCTGCTTCCTGCTCAGCTGAGATTGGACTGCCTTTGATATTTTACTGTCAGTTAACTTTCGGTAGAGGCCGACCTAGAAAAGAATTGAGTGGGGGGCAAGCTATACGAAAGAACTACGTACATGTACAACCAACATTGGAAAATAGCCCTAATTACATTTATAACATGTTAGTTACAGGCCAAAAAGTATGGCTCATTATTTTGCTTATAGCTGGGGAGCCATGCCCCCCCCCCCGCATCTGCACCTGACCGAAATGTTGAGGGAAATTTGACTGCGGCAAATGTTGAATACAGTGTCGAGTGTTTAGGCAGTAATATATATTATTAATTCTATCGATTTTCTGGGTTCATTAATTTTGATCGTCAAGTAAGCAGCTAATTTAATTTTTGACCAAGGTTTGATACTAAAACATATATTGAATGTAAAAAGTTGCATGCATGGTTTTCTAGCACAATTTGACTACATGTAAATCAAAGAAAAAGTATGAACGTGTACTGCAGCAGAGTATACTCTGCTGTATTTACTTTTGAGGCCGCGTCTACATGTATATAGTAAAGCCAAATCAACTTGTAATTAAGTGATACTGGAAGAACTAAAAAAATCGCAGTACTAAAGTTGCTCACAGACATTAGAAACGTGAGCAAATGTTTCCTTCCATATCAGTTCTTACTATCATAATTTTTGCACTCAGTTTCTTAATGTGTAACAAATTTTTGTAATATTCTCTATTGTCTGTAATTGTAAGTTTTAGATTAAATTTATAAATTATTTCCTTACTCTGAAATCTATTATTAACTTTTAGTTGTTAAGCTAATTTAAATAAAACAAGCGTTCCAGTATATTGTTTAAAATATCAATTAGGAATCGCGCGTTGCGCACATTCGCCGGTGTGGGCATTAATTTGAATCATTTGATTCTCAAGGCTAGCTGGCTCCCATGGGCCTACTAAGCTAGATTTGCATTGCTAAAATTTACTAAGATTATAAAAAGAAATTTTATAAATGCTGCTGTTGAGAGAGTTTATAAAATATAAGTAAATTGTAGATGAAACGAAACTATTTTACTTATCTTTGAATATTAGTAGGCCTAGGCTTAGGTTCTCGTAAATCTATCTGAGTTGTTACGACTTACGACTTAGCTTAGGCTAGCTAGGCCTAGTACAAGAATTATTCTAGGACCTAGTTTATTTTACCCACAGAGCAGCGCAGTCGTATAGAACTTTTATTTCTCATGTTTTGACTAGGTACTAGTCAATAATATTAATAGTCTATCATAGATATGTGACACCAGGGCCCAAAATTGTGGCACTAGGGCCTACAAGCTGTGGCTAGACCTGTAGAGTAGATAAAAGATATGCAATATGTACTAGCCTAGCTGCAGGCTGCAGATGTGTATGCCGTGGATTGCCCCCATTTTATACATGCTTATAATAGGCCTATAAAGGCTTGATTCATTTAAATGAAGCGTCATCCTCTAGAATCTGACAACATTCTTTTTGGCTTATGCCTGAACCATATTTGCTGTTGCCATTGACTGCAATCATCAGATTGCAAAACTTGCTCAAGTGCTCATACAATTTCTATAAACAACACAAATGTCTTTTGCATCAAAGAATTATTTAATAAGAATAACCAGGCCTATTTTAGTATTTAGGCCTATTGATATTTTTTCTTTATCAATTTTTTAACACTCTGCACTATTATTATTTTTAGCTAAGCTTTCTTATTTTAGGTATATATTGTAAAATAGTTTGTTAAAATGATAAGAGATCTCTATATGTAGCACTTAAATTATGTTAACCAGAATTGTTTTATGCTAGTTGATATTCTGTATCTCTTGGAGATATGGTTGATTATTAGAAGGCCTAGTGCTATTAGGTGGCTAGCCGATTTGTTGGCTAGTAGGCCTAATCTTGTTATATAGTCTTTGGTCTGCGGTCATTTCGTCTGCCGCCTTTTCGTCTGCCAAAGAATTTTAGCAGACAAAACGACTTTTTTATTTATGTTTATTTTGATTCACTTATTTAGTATTTTTTATGTAGGGAATTAAAATAAATTAGTATAAGCAAGTTTTAAGTATGTTTTCTTATTTATATTGATACATTTTGTTTTTCTTCATTTTCTACGAAACCTAACTAACCTATAATACTTTTGACGCATTGATGCGTGTGTGCCTACAATTTCGATTGCTCTTTACATTTTACACTTTGTGCATTTAAGCTAGTTGTATTCGTGAATAAATTGCATATAAGTTTACATACACGAAAAAAAAGAAAGTTGGAAGGAAACTAAACGGTTGGAGATATTTGCTTCTGGCTTTGTGTATTTATATGCAACATATTAGCTCCGGAACTTTCAGAAAAATCCTAGCATTATAATAAATTACAATTAATAAGACATTTACATTACACTTCCATGGGAAGCTTGATGACATAATTAGTTATTCCGATTTATATATTATATATATTGGCAGACAAAACGACTATATCGTATATTGGCAGACAAAAAGGCGGCAGACGAAAAGGCGGCAGATGAAATGACCGTCAACCTAGTCTTTCACCAATAAAGGCCATGGCCATCTTTTGCTAGGAATACTTCTTGCTGCAAATGACCAAAATGGCCACACACCAAGTTGGCCACAGATCTAAATATCTAAATTAAAATAAATAATGAAAACAAGGTCTATAGGTCTATTTGACAAGGTCTAAGCCTATATATTTCACTCATTTCCATTTTCCTATTAGTAAATAATTAGGAAGATAGATGCTAAAGTAGAATTATATTATATTATAATCATTCCCTTTGTTTTTAGGCCTAGCTTTTATTGTAGCTTGACCTATAGGGTATGTTTATTTACTTAATAAGGCAAGTAGCCAAGCATAACATTAATACCTTGTTGCATATTTATCTCATTTTTGCATAGCATTATTATTAACAATGGTTTCCTAATAATAAACTAATAGTGATATATTTGATTTATATGGCCTTATAAAAATAAATTAGTAAACACTATAAAGTATTTTATTATAAGGCCTATTATTATATATATTTTTATTATAAAACATTTTAAGTTTTTATATTATGAATAATTCATTTCAAATATATTATTATTATAACAGGTGTATTTCTTCTTACTCTATGTATTTCAATCCCACCATTAAGCCACCAAAGTTGTTATAGATTTTTAATTTCCCTCTATTAAGTTTCTATTGCTGGTCCACTAAATTTTTGCCTTAATGTTTCTAACTGTTTCTTAGAATATCATATACTTCTAGGTAGTGTTCTTGTAGTATTCTGGTTGCATTCTTAGTATATGGTCTGGTAGCATTCTTAGTATATGGTCTAATAGCATTCTTAGTATATGGCCTGAGCAGTCTTACTGGTATATGTACTTTCTCTTTCTAGTCTAGGCATTGCCGTGATTAGAGGGTCACAGCAATTACTCTTAGTACTACTTTTATATGAACTTTTAATTCCCAACTTTCAAACTTCTCTGCAATACTCTTTAGAAATAAGCAATGATCTGAGAAAGATTTATCAAACATGTTTTGAGCTTATAGCTAGCAAATGAGTTATTCTCCTAACCTCAAACCTCACTCCTATTTTTACTACTTTTTCGCATGTATTTAAAACAAACACTGAATATTTGGGAATATTTTGTAAAATAAAACAAACATAATTTTCACATTTTAAAACTAGTATTTTTTAGAAACAATAACCGCTTCTACAACTTTCCTCCTCTTTAACATGAATTTTGAATGAAAGCAATACCATAGTGAAAAATTTATGAAAACACAATATACATAGTAGTACACTCAGCATTGGAAGATATCATATTGAAGAAAGTATAAAATATATTTAGTACAAATGCTAAATCAGATAGTCAATACAGATGTCAATTACAAAAATAGGCATAGTAAAGTTCAAAGAAAATAGGCATTGTAGAAATGTTCAATATCAAAAGTTCAAAAGCCATAAGACCGGGGCAGGTCTTGATAAAATGGCCATCTAAGCTGCAAGAAACACTATCACAGTTCTATATTGACTAGTTGCCGCTGCGCTGGCTAGGCATCAGCTTGCAGCATGCGCTGGAGACATTTGGCAATCTCCTGTAGCACAGCCATAGCCTTGCAATGGCTGAATTGCGAACACAGAGTGCGTAAGTGAGACCAAATTTGCAACCACTGTGGCAGAGCCTCGTCTAAGCGCAGAAAGACAATCCTCAAAAAGTACTGTTGGATGCTGTTGGATGCTGGATGCAAGGCATAGGCTACTGCCCGCTTCCAGGCAGCAATAGCCTAGAATAGCTGCATTTAACATAAGGCTTGTAGTGTGGGCAGTAGAGCCTCTCAGGTTGGCAAGGGTCTGCCTTCTATACGAAGGTGGCCAATGCAAACAATATGCTCTTTGACGCTGTTCGCTAGTTGGCAGTACTCATTGCGGCGAGCTTTGGGCAGATGAACAATGGCAATACTGAAGTTGCCTCCTATCTTGTTCAGTGGGTTGGGCTCAGCATTATCTGGTATCAGAAGGTGGCATTAGATAGGTGGCATAGCAGCAGACTGATGTTGAGGTTGCAGACCATACTGCGTAGGTGGTGTCACCATCTGCAGCTGTCTAGGCGGTGGCTGTCTGGCAGGCAATCTAGATCGCGGCCTAGAGTTGCAAGGAGGCTGGGCTGGCAAACTTGATTGGGGCAGCAATTCTGTTAGTGGCAACTGCCTAAATGTTAGTCTTGAGAGGGGCAGCGAAACAGTTGATAGCAGCTGCTCGGTTAGTAGCTGTCTAGCTGGTAGTTGCTTGGTGGACAATCTTGGTCATGGCCTGGGTCCCAGATGGTGCATCATACTGGAGCTAGGAGTGTCACTCTGGGGCAGCATGATTGATATTTTGCTATTCTTAGATTGGTGTCTCGTCAAGGCTAGGGATATCTACACTGGGGTGTCGGCATAGTGTTGCAGAAGGTCGACCAAATCTTTGGAAGTCATAATAGGTGACATTTTCAGCCATACCACCACTGAAGATGGCCGGGGCCTTTGTCCAGGAGGCTGGGGTCTAGTTGTCTGCCAATCAGGAATAGGCAGTTTGTTTTCTTCTTCGCTAATAATCTTGCCTTCTTTGCTAGCACTTAAACTAAGTTCATCTTGCAGTCGCTTTAGTCTTTCTGCTTCATTGGCCATTGGGGATTAATTGAATTGAATTCAGAGAGCAGGATCAGATAACAGTGGTTAGTGGAACAGATTGTTATAGAGTTCTTAGGCTCAGGCTTGATCAAAACAAATAACAAGGGTCAATTCACCTCAAATGCTCCCTTCTATTGAGGAGAAGGCCCAAAAAGCATAAAGAAACTAATAGAATGCTGCTTTTACCCTTGAGCATAAAGAAACTGACAAAATTAAAATATTGCTTTTATTCTAAAAGCATAAGGAAACTAACAAAAATTAAAACACTGCTTTTACCCTCAAGCATAAGGACACAGATTTTTACCAATATTTTTTTGAAAAGAAAAATATTAGTTTTTACCTACAATCATAAGGTCATATTGGTAAAAATACTTTTTTACCTTTAAGCATAAAGTCACATTGGAAATGAAATTGCTTTTAGTAAGCAATGGGTACAAACTTAATGGGTACAAAAAAAGCTTATAGCAGTAGAAAAACAAATTAGTCACAACTTACAATTTTGACTATTTATAACAAGAGTGAATAAATTAGCAGTTAGTTATCCATGGTACAAAATTAAATTGCAGTTAATTACCTTTTATTTCCACTTCTATGTTGATCTTAGATCTAGGTAGCTAGCACTTCTAGATGGCATAAGCTTGGCTCAAACAGCTGGCTGCCTTGCAGATTAGGCTGAGCTGCGGCCTGCTATTCTGGAGTATGTTGATTAGCTAGGTCTGCATTGCTGAGAAAGCAATACATTTTCAAAACAAAAATGTTAGGATTTCATAATATTATTTGTGCTAAAAAGCAAATCAATCTTTGTTCAACTCATAAGGTTGCATTGGCCACTCAGTCTAGCATGGTGGCTCCTGTAGTTAGTCTGCCTGCCTTATTTGTGGCATCTTAATGATTTGTTATAACATTTTGTCTAAGCATCCTTGTCGCACTGTTGCTTGCTTGATCCAATAAGCCACTTTTCCAATCTTGATGACTTTATATATACTCTTGTATGGCCAGTGGAACTTTGGCAGCTCTCCCAGTTTGAGCTTTGGGTTGGCCAGGCAAACTAGGTTGCCAGGCTGTAGCTATGTGGGCTTTGGCTAGTTCTTGTAGTTTTCCTATTGTTGTTAGATCTCAGCTTGTAGTTGCTATTGTACAATTCTGTCAGTCTTGGCTAGTCTTTTGATGCTTGGCAATGTACTCTAGGTCAATAGCTACATTCAGTTGGTCTAAGATGTTATTGATTGGGTACTAAGAAGGCATACCATAAAAAACATAGTGTGGCAAGAACCCACTACAATTGATTACTGATCTTAGGGCTATCAAAGCAGTTGGCAAAATATTGTCCCATTGCTGATAGTCTTCTAAGAGACAAGTGAGCACCTTCTTGATGTTCTTATTGTACAGTTTAGCTTGGCCATTGGCCCAAGGCAAATATGGCAGTATCATGGTCTGTTGGATATCATAAAATTCATAGAAATATTGGAAATCATGCCTTGTTAACTGTTTCTCTTGATTGGAATGAATCTACACTAGGATTCTAGTGGTTAAAAACACTCATTCTTGCAGCAGAGTTATTATCGTCTTGGCCTACTAGTTCTTCATGGCAAAAGCAAAGGGGTACTTTGACATAGTATCAAAAATACTAGAAAAGGGACCAACAGTGGGAACAGGAATGGGACCAAATAAGGGAAAGGAAAGATGACTAAAAAGATCAAGTTGTTAGCAGGGTTCAGTTAATTAGATGATAGCCCACTCTACCACAGGCACAGGGTACCATGCATTGATGGGAGAAAGGATGGGAGAAGGATTATAGCCATGGGTGGCAGGCATATGGCTTCTATGGTTTTTAGAGCAGGCTCTATCATTTGCTTTGGCTGATAGGGCTAAGCTGGCTATAATGGCATTATGGCATATTTTTAAGATTGTTGTCAATATTCCATATCCCAAAATAGCTACCTGGTCTACACACAGAGCAACTATCAAACACTTTAAGCCAAGTTTCTAGCCAGTCATCTTGTATTGCAGGTATTTATTTTACAAGTTGTCTGTCATGAGTGGCCTATATAGCTGTGCCAAGCTGCTTTAGTGGTAGCAGTTGCTTAGGTAACAGGCTCCAGTTTTTGTTCATGAGCTCTCATAGTAGCAACTTAGTTAATTAGTCAACTGCTACATGCAGTCAGGCTTGTATATATGTGATACCTCCTCCAAGGTTGATGGCTGACTAGAGCCACTTATCTAATTAGAGAGTAGCAAGAGCAGCATTGCATGCTGATCCAATTCTAGCAACCTGATAGTTTCTGGCTTAGAGGCTAGTGGCATAGCACTGATCTCTTCTATAAGGTCATGTAGCCATCTGCCTAGGCTAGTATAAGTGCTGTGAGTAGCTTGAGGTAGCGAACCTAGTCAGGTAGTGCTAGGCTAAGTTGTGCCTCATTTATATCGAGCACATCTAGCAGCTCTTGGTTTAGCAGTCATTTAGCATAGCTGTTAATGAGGCCAAAAGTCTTCTTTAACTCCTGGATAAATGCCAACTTGGTACCTCCAAATATTGGGTTGTCAGTCATGATAGTCAAATAATTATAGTACAGAACAAAATAGCAAAGGGAAATAATAGGCAAAGATTAAATGAAATTAGCTAAATAGAATGCAAAATGTGTAACAGGGGTATTTCTTCTTACTCTATATATTTCAATCCCACTGTTAAGCCACCAAAGTTGTCCTAGGGCTTACTTCTGTCCTCTAAATTATGTTGCCAAGTTGTAACAGATCTTATAGCTCTGTCTAAATATAGCTAACTATTTCTTAGAATTCCATATACTTCTGGGTAACATTTTTAATAAGGTTCTGGTAGCATTCTTAGCAATGTTCTGGTAGCATTCTTAGCAATATTCTGGTAGTGTTCTCTACTATATGACCTGAGCAGTCTTACTAGTATATGTATTTCCTCTCTGGTCTAGGCATTACCAAGATTAGAAGCTCACAGCAATTACTCTTAGTACTACTTTTGCATGAACTCTTGAACTCTCAACCTTCTCTGCAATACTCTTAGAAATAAACAATGATCTAAGAACTTAAACATGTAAATGTCTAAGAATATTTTGTAAAGTAAAACAAACATAATTTTCGCGTGACATTTTAAAACTAGCTTTTCTTAGAAACAATAACTGCTACCACAAATAAGAGTAGCAATAATAATAATAGTGATAGGCAAATCAAAAAATATTGTTTAGTTAATGGCATGGTAGCCCTTTCTACCACAGGCGCGAGGGTGCTGTGCATTGATGGGAGAAAAAAGCTTGACCCAGAGTGCCTAAGGATAGCAGTCACAGGTGGCAGATGCATGGCCTCTATGGTTGGTGGGGTGGGCTCTGCAATCTGCTTTAGCTGACAAGGCTGAGCTGGTTATCTTGGCATTATGGCATAGTTGTAAGATATCTATATATCTTTACATGTAGAAAAGACACCAACATATGGGGCACCTAGTGGAGCAAGCAATAGGACAACTAGTTGAATGAGGAGTCCCAGAGTTGGGCCAACATATGAAAAGCAGCAAAAAATAACAAAAAGAGGAAAAGGGACTAACAGTAAGAACAGAGATGGGACCAAAAGAGGGAATGGAAAGACTACCAAAAAGGCCAAGTGTAGGATCAGAGGGAGAATGCAATGATAAAGCATTTTTTGTTTCACATTTTTTTGTGTAGAAAGGGGGCAGGGGGAGGTCACACAAATGTTCTTGAGTGTTGATTAGGTGTTTTAAGTTAACCCTATGGTAGCCCACTCTATGCAATAGCATAAACAATGAAATGTTTTTTTTAACTGGAGTGACTTGAAATTGTTCATTGCTCATACCAAGGCACCACTAATGGTACCATTCCATGCAGATATTGCATTTAATAGCAAGGCAATAACCTCTAATGGTTAAAAGTATTTTTCTTTCTTGGAAAGGCCTAAGTCCAAATTCCATATATTGCAATAAAATTTGGGTAATTTTGATTGGATCAACTTTTGTTCTATTACCCTTTAACCTGTGGTCAATAGTGGCAATGCTACTTACCTTGCAGTTGCCTAGTAAGTATAATTGCCCATAGCCTATACAAATTGATACAAAAAAGACATTGTATTTCTCAAAAAGTTTAAAAAATTACCTAGTATTTGGCAAAGTAGATATCCTTATTAGGCACTCTTATCTATTTGTTTGCATCATTAGTCAATTGGATTCAATAGCAGCTAGGATGCTTTTCATTACAACAGTCTTGGCTTGGCTTAAATAGAAGCCTAAGCTCCATCACATTGCAGCTTGCCAACACTATATATAAGGCTTTGTAGTACCTGGGTCCAGGTATATATAGGCCTATGTCAATGACATGATAGGCATTTTTGAACCTGCTAGCAAGTTGTTCAACTGTTATGATAGATATTGCCTAATGTTTAGTGGCTATGGCTTTCCAACATGCAACATGTGCAAGTGCATGGCACACTTCTTGTTTTAGTGACTATTTCCACTTTTATAATAGCCAGCTAATTAATTTTACTCATGAAGTGCTGAATCTTATCATTGAAAACTTGTATTTGAAATTTTATTTGACCTCCTTGAAGCAACTTGTAGTAAGAAAAGAAAATATTAACTTTAACTAAAGGACAGTTAAACAGGCACTGACATTACTGGTAGCTAGCTGAAAAAAATTATATTTTCAGTAAACCTGTCAGTAAAAAGGATTTGCTACATGATAAAATTAAGCAAATATATAAAAGCTATGCACCTTTGTATAAAGCAAAAATAGAAAAGGTAAAACAAAACAAGAAGCAGAAAGATTATCAAAATGAAGCAATCTTCAAAGGGATCAAGGATTTATGAGTAGGAAAGTTGTGACACTAAGTCGCATTTTTAGTGAAAACTTTAAGTTGTATAGACAGTGTAATTTCAGAGTTTGCATATGTACAAAAGTAGGTGATAGAAAACTAATTGTTTATCTGATAAAAGCATCTTTAGTGTTTTTTATTATATCAAAGCCAAAGCTATCTTTAATACATGTAACTAATAATTCAATAATTGACATGAATTAACAAATAGATTGTTATAGATGTCACCTCAACTAGCTTTAAAAAATATTGCCTATTAAAAACTTAATACTGTTCTACAAGTTTAATTGTTTTGTTATTTATATGGGAGTTCATGACTTATCAATTGTCAAATTTTATTAAATGTAATTCCATGAAGTGAGTAGGGTAAAGATATTGGTATTTAATTTGATTTGATTTTGAACCTAAAAAAGCCAAATAATTAGCTCAGTGATTCTGACCAAGAATTGTTGGTCTATGTTTCTATTTTAATGTAAAATATTTTGTTTTTGAGCTATGCATCTAATAATAATTTCAATTTGCAAAACTCATTAGCATAAATTGACCGATTGGAATTCCAGCGAGCGCCGCAATGTCTAAGCTGTCTCGAGAGATTCTCACCGAGTCGGTGGAGGGCGTGCTGAAGGGCATCAAGGACAAGCCGCGCAAGTTCAAGCAGACCATCGAGCTGCAGATCGCTCTGAAGAACTACGACCCGCAGAAGGACAAGCGATTCAGCGGCACCATCAAGTGAGCAGAGATTTTTTATCGCTTATTATGTGCCATTTTTCATCTATTGATTGCAAGCTCACTTGAGAGTCTCCTTTGGCTCCCATTGAATCCATCCCGCAATACTCATTAAAAATCGGCTTCAGTTCCGTTTGTGAATCTCTTCCAAGCCTTTTAATTAACAGATTCACCTGATTCCCATCAAGAAATTCACCTGATTCCCGTCTATAAACTTACCTGATTCCCTTCAGAATCTCCCCTGATTCTCCTTCAGAGCCTCCCTGATTCCCCTTTCAGAGCCTCCCCGACTCCCCTTCAGAGCCTCCCCGACTCCCCTTCAGAGCCTCCCCGACTCCCCTTCAGAGCCTCCCCGATTCCCCTTTCAGAATCTTCCCGATTCCCCTTTCAGAGCCTCCCCGATTCCCCTTCAGAGTCTCCTTTAATTCCCCTTTCAGAGTCTCCCTGATTCCCCTTTCAGAGTCTTCCTGATTCCCCTTTCAGAGCCTCCCCGATTCCCCTTCAGTGTCCTTTAATTCCTCTTTCAGAGTCTCCCTGATTCCCCTTTCAGAGTCTTCCTGATTCCCCTTTCAGAGCCTCCCCGACTCCCCTTCAGAGCCTCCCTGATTCCCCTTCAGAGCCTCCCTGATTCCCTTTCAGAGTTTCCCCGATTTCCCTTCAGAGCTCCCTGATTCCCCTTCAGAGTCTCCCAGATTCCCCTTAGAATTCCCCTTAGAGTCCCCTGCGACTCTCAGCTGCTACTATTCATATATTTTTTCGATTCGCCACTGTGTTAATTATGTTAGTAACGTTAATTACCTGTAGTACACATGCGTTGCTAAGGTAAACAACCCGGTTGCCATGCAGGCTGAAAAACGTGCCCAAGCCAAAGATGAAGGTTTGCGTCCTTGGCGACCAGCAGCACTGCGACGAGGCCACAGCCAACGGACTGGCCTGCATGGACATCGAGGCCCTGAAGAAGCTGAACAAGAACAAGAAGCTGGTGAAGAAGCTGGCCAAGCAATACGACGCCTTCCTGGCTTCGGACTCCATCATCAAGCAGATTCCCCGTGTGCTGGGCCCCGGCCTCAACAAGGCTGGCAAGTTCCCCACCATGGTGACTCACGGCGATTCTCTGGTTGCCAAGGTGGAGGAGGTCAAGGCCACCATCAAGTTCCAGATGAAGAAGGTGCTGTGTCTTGCCGTGGCCATCGGGCACGAGGAGATGACCTCCGGTGACCTCATCAACAACATCACCTTGTCAATCAACTTCTTGGTGTCGCTGCTGAAGAAGAACTGGCAGAATGTTCGGGCTCTGTACATCAAGTCCACAATGGGCCCCAGCTTCCGGATCTACTGATGAAGCTTCTCTAATCCTGTGCTTGTCGAGATGAAAAAGACCTTTGACAGATTTGTGTCTCGATGATTCTTCGAAATGCGACTGAAGAAACGATTGTAGTTAGATGGCAAAAAATATAAAGCTGAAAGCAGCGATGAAGGGAGCGCGAAAATTTTGGATCAAAGAAAAATTATGAAAATTTAAAAAATTATGCTATTTTTTCATTTTCTTTTTCTCTCCGTAAATTGTGCAATCAAACACTTTCTAGACTAGATTTCATTTTTCATTTTAGAACTCATTTTTAGTATATAGGATTTCACTAGATTTCACTAGATTACACTAGATATATAGATTAGACTAGCAATCTTTGCCCCCCGATGGGGGACATCTGGATAGAATCCTTGTTCTTTACAAATAACAAATAGACAGCGAAATAAAGCCTTCAGAAAAAACAACAGACATTCCCTCTTAAAAACAAAACATCCCAAGACAGCAAGCATCCTCAGACGGCATTCAAGCATCGATCCCCAAATAGCAAGCATCCCCCAGACTGCAAGCATCCCCCAGATAGCAAGCATCCCCCGATAGCAAGCAACCCCAGATAGCATGCATCCCCAGATAGCAAGCATTCCCCCAGACCCCAGATAGCAAGCATCCCCAGATGGCAAGCACCCCGCAGAAAGCAAGCATCCCCCGATAGCAAGCAACCCCAGATAGCATGCATCCCCAGATAGCAAGCATTCCCCCAGACCCCAGATAGCAAGCATCCCCAGATAGCAAGCATCCCGCAGAAAGCAAGCATCCCGCAGATAGCAAGCATCCCCCAGATAGCAAGCAACCCCAGATAGCATGCATCCCCAGATAGCAAGCATTCCCCCAGACCCCAGATAGCAAGCATCCCGCAGATAGCAAGCATCCCGCAGATAGCAAGCATCCCCCCCAGACCCCAGATAGCAAGCATCCCCAGATAGCAAGCATCCCGCAGAAAGCAAGCATCCCGCAGATAGCAAGCATCCCCCAGATAGCAAGCATCCCCCAGATCGCAAGCATCCCCAGATAGCAAGCATTCCCCCAGACCCCAGATAGCAAGCATCCCCCAGATAGCAAGCATCCCGCAGATAGCAAGCATCCCCCAGATAGCAAGCATCCCCCCCCCCAGATAGCAAGCATCCCCCAGATCGCAAGCATCCCCCAGACAGCAAGCAACCCCTGATAGCAAGCATAACACTAGATTACACTAGATTTCTAGATTAGATTTCACTAGATTACACTAGATATATAGACTAGATTTCACTAGATTACACTAGATTTATAGACTAGATTTCACTAGATTGCACTAGATATATAGACTAGATTTCAGTAGATTACACTAGATTTATAGACTAGATTTCACTAGAATTCTAGACTAGCTTTCACTAGTTTCTAGACTAGATTACACTATATTTCTAGACTAGATTACACTAGATTCTGTGTAGTAAGGATTCTGTCTTTCCACGATCTAACTAAATTTCAAGCTTAGATTTTTCCTACGCCCCTGAACTTTTTACTTGTGTTACTACTGACAAGTAATATTCGTATGCAATGCTATCATATTGCTAAAATGTATATGGCCAAATTACATGTTCAAGAGTCTGCTGTACTTATACGAGTATTACATGTAGCCGGCAGGCCTGCGGTAAGCCGCAGTGTGCACTTACTAGATGTAATTAAGGCCATAAATTATTTAGCAACGAGGAGAGCGACTTAGCTGATGTCCTTGTGTTCCTCCAGCTGGCTGACTGCCTAATACTAGTAGTCCCTTCCTGGTTGTTGTGATACAAACATGGCACTATATCCCCATATCATAATGGCCTATGCGGTCTTGGGCGGTTAAGATATCCAAGAGGGGGTGGAAATGACCCAGTAAATTAGGTAGGCAGTTTGTCACTCCGAACTAGTTAGTGGATGCAGCTTGGTATGTACAGGGAACTAATTGCATTAGGGGGATCTGTGCATGGGGAAGCTGGTCAATTCGAATTTAGAAAGTAGCCAAGTATACGGTGTAGTATAGCGTTGGTCTTCGTGTGTTTCTCATTGGAGAAAAGTGCGTCTGTTAAATTAGCATTTCATCTCATCTTATTTTCCTTATAGTGGACTGGCGTTGGTATGCAAATTTCTTTATTTCTAGCACAAGCTTCGATCCCGAGGCCCTGGTTAGGGGGCGGGGGTTATTTTTGTCGTATGGGCCCTGCAGGCCGTTGTAGCGTTTCTACACTCCAGGATAGATATAGGAGTAAGCTGTTCTACACTCCATGATATATATAGGAGTAAGCTGTTCTACACTCCAGGATAGATATAGTAGTAGCTGTTCTACACTCCATGATATATATAGGAGTAAGCTGTTCTACACTCCAGGATAGATATAGGAGTAAGCTGTTCTACACTCCAGGATAGATATAGGAGTAAGCTGTTCTACACTCCATGATATATATAGGAGTAAGCTGTTCTACACTCCAGGATAGATATAGGAGTAAGCTGTTCTACACTCCATGATATATATAGGAGTAAGCTGTTCTACACTCTAGGATAGATATAGGAGTAGCTGTTCTACACTCCATGATAGATATAGGAGTAAGCTGTTCTAAACTCTAGGATAGATATAGGAGTAGCTGTTCTACACTCCATGATAGATATAGGAGTAGCGGTTCTACACTCCATGATAGATATAGGAGTAAGCTGTTCTACACTCCAGGATAGATATTGGAGTAGCTGTTCTACACTCCAGGATAGATATGGGAGTAGCTGTTCTACACTCCAGGATAGATATGGGAGTAGCTGTTCTACACTCCAGGATAGATATGAGAGTAGCTAATCTACGCTCCAGGATAGATATGAGAGTTGCTAATCTACGCTCCAGGATAGATATGAGAGTTGCTAATCTACGCTCCAGGATAGATATGAAAGTTGCTAATCTACGCTCCAGGATAGATATGAAAGTTGCTAATCTACGCTCCAGGATAGATATGAAAGTTGCTAATCTACGCTCCAGGATAGACATGGTAGTAGCTGTTCTACACCCCATGATAGACATGGTAGTAGCTGTTCTACACCCCAGGATAGATCCGGTTTCAGTCATCAATAGCAGAAATTCAGAATCTAGCTCTGCTCTGTTAGATATGTGCATTGAGAATCTAAAAAAGTACGTTGCGAAAGTTTGCGGCCTGGCTTCATCATTCTGGCGGGCCTCAGTAAGCAGAGAATGCGAAAAGTCATCATCTGCCACCATCTGCCAATCTTTCGAACTCTTCGATTTTTGCATTTCTCGCCTCTCCCAGACCGGTCTTAAAAAACTTTTTCTTGAGCTCTCGATTTTCGCACGCTATAAGCCGAAGGGATGCTATGGCTGCAATCCCGCGGCTTCTTCTCGAGCACTGCAGCTCAACCTGCTTGGCATCCGGTCTCTCCGCGTCCCAGAACTGATCGAATTCTGTCCTCGTCTCTCTCCTCCCTCTCTACAGAAAACGAATCTCCGGCCTCCGTTTAATTTTGCCGCCGTCCGCCGCACGGATGGCAGACTTGGCGGCTCCAACCCCGTCCCTTACCCTCCTTGAGTAGCGAGCCAATATATAATAAAGGGGGTAATCAGATATGAAGTTCCGATTGACCGAGAAAGTTTGACATCTCGACCTCGGGGTGAAGCGACTGATTGAGTGCCTGCTCATCCTTGTGTGACATGGGCTATCTGGGAAATGCGGACTTGCTTTCCACTGGCTTTCTATCTATATCTATCTTCTATCTATCTATCTTCTGTCCATCTATCTGTTATCTATCTATTTATCTATCTACTGTATCTATCTTCTATCTATCTATCTATCTATCTATCTATCTGTCTATCTATTTGTCTATCTATCTTTCGATCTATCTATCTATATATCTATCTATCTATCTATCTATCTATCAATCAATCTATCTATCAATCAATCTATCTATCTATCTATCTACCTATCTATCTATCTATCTATCTATCTATCTATCTATCTATCTATCTATCTATCTGTCTATCATCAGCAAAGCAGAAATTTCAGTTTCCCAAATGCGTCAGAAAGTCGGCAAAAAAGTTGTCGCCAGCCTGCAGATGCTGAGCAGGAACTCCGGTGGCTCCTCTGGGACGAATTCGCGTTGCCGTCCCCGGCGGCTTCGCCAAAAGAAAAATTTAATTTCTTTCTCTCCTCGATGCGGCAAAGTTTCTTCAGCCCCCGCGCCCCGGTTAGCAGCTCCTCATCGGCATGCAAATCCCGCTTCTCGGGAACCATGATAAATATGAATGGCCATATATTTCTACCAGCGGGGCACCGACGGACTTAGCACACATGCCCCAGAAATATCATCTGAAAACCGGCCAAAACTGCTTCCAGAAGCTGTTAAACGCGCTTTCAAATGTGTTTCTGGAGTGATCTTGCTCTGAACACCGCGAGAATCAGTCAGTCAGTCAGTTAGTTAGTCTAACTAACTAACTAACTAACTAACTAACTAACTAACTAACTAACTAACTAACTAGCTCACTAACTAACTAACTAACTAACTAACGAACGAACGAACCAACTAACTAACTAACTAACTAACTAACTAACTAACTAACTAACTAACTAACTAACTAACTAACTAGCTCACTAACTACCTAAGTGACTGACTAACTAACGAACTAACGTGACTGACTAACTAACTAACTAACTTACTAACTAACTAACTAACTAACTAACTAACTAACTAACTAACTAACTAACTAACTAACTAACTAGCTAGCTCACTAACTACCTAAGTGACTGACTAAAAACTCTTGAAATAAATTCTAAAATAACTGGAAATTAAAATAATATAATGGTGAGTGCAGCGATAGATTAATTTGTAGCTAATTAGTATTCCGTAACGGTTCCGTGCCACATACCACAGCGCGTGGCTCCGAACCCAATGGAATAAAAAGAAATCAATTCTTATTAATTCCTAATTTATTCGGCTGGTTCTGGCATTGCGTGACATTCACATGGCTCCTGGAGCTCAGGCAGACACGGCCGGAATGCAATCGCGGGCTCAAGTATTTGTATGACGGTGCTGTCGAAAAGAAGTTAATTATAAAAAAATATATATCCGCGAGCATATGGTGATTAAAATCTGAAATTAATTCGTGAAAATATATGTTCATTTATTTGGGGCTTTCGTGCAATTCACAGCAATGAGGGCCTGAAACCTCCAAGGCACAGACAGTGCACATGCCTTGACGATTAGATAGTCAGGGCCACTGTACACCGTGTGTGAGCGTGTGCATGAATGCGTGCCTGTTGGCAGTAATTTTTACTGGATGCCTATTTTGTTAAACTGTGATAAGTATAAACTATTTCACCTATTTAGTCTATTGCCGAAAAAACACTATTTAGTAACTGAAAAAGTAAATACCTAAATTTGTGAGAGAAAAAACGACCGAATCAGTTTTTTTGGATCGAACTTGTCTATGGCAAGACCTCATTCAACGTTATACGCGTTAATTTTCTACGCTTGCAGCGTCGCTTTGATCGAGTAGATGATAAATGCACACCAGGTAATTACTATGTTAATATCATAAAGTTTTCCTAGTAAGACATATTTAAGACGGTTTTATATACGTGCTTGTAACTAAATTCAATGGCAACAGTCTTAACTGCGTCAACAATATTCTTTCTGCACAAATTTAAAACAGTTTTTGATGTATTGTAAAATCAGATTGCTAAAAACGCTGCTTGCATTTAAATAAAGCATAAATCTACAAAAAAATTCAATTTTAGTGGGTAATAGATGATGAATAAAACAGTCATAACAGTTATATTGTGTAATAAATGGATGTAGAGCGCGCCATTATTTTTATATTCAGCCAATAGATCGAACTTCCCATTCAATTTAAAAAAAGAACGTTAAGTATGATTTTAAACAGTCCCGATTCAAACAAAAGACGGTCGCATACGTACGCTCGTAATGTTCGGGCATTTTCTGCAAAGTTATTTATTAATTATTATTTCCTAATAATTAATTAATTAGTACACACATTAACAATACTACAGATTATTTTCATTCATATTACTTTTACATTTGTCCGAACTTTAATTAGGTTTAACTTTAATAAATGAACTGATGTTATTTAAATGCGATTCGTTTTACCTCTTTTTTCGCGCTGATTTAAACAATAGTTAAAAAGCTAAGTTTAGTTTGCTGCATCGGAGGAAATTCGCAGCGCTGCTGATAGCAATAGCATGCAATCGTACGATATTTTAAATAGCTGAAAATGATTTTCGCAATAGTTTTAAATGTGCTAAGCGTTTGAATTTATACAGGGGCGGCTGTAACGAAAGTGTTAGAGGAAAATTATCAATATATAATAAATTACACGTTGCGCAAGAGAAAAGTGAGCAAAAAGGTGACTCATCCTTGCTAAAGAATAATATATTGGTTTAATGCTTCAGATAAACAGCTACTATATTCAGGTAAATTGCAGAAAAAGATCATTGACAATTTAATGAAACAGGGAACAGAATAGGGAGCGCGCCAACGGGTTTGGTTCACAGGGATTAAGGAAATCCACTACTTTAGGACTACATTAATAAACGCCCAATTCTTAGCTATCTTGTGCTAACGGACTAAGCAATACAAAAGTCTCGTCTATTAAGCTGCATTTATTCTCATCCCCAATGTACATTTTCCTCGTGCTTGTTTTAAATATTGTTGTCTATGGATTTCTAGCCTATTAAGTTTCCCAGGGGCGTAGCCAGGAATTTTGATTGGGGGGGCCGTGAGTTAGGGGGCACCAGCTTCTTATAGGGGGGCGCCAGCTTCTTATAGGGGGCGCCAGCTTCTTATAGGGGGGCACCAGCTTCTTATAGGGGGGCGCCAGCTTCTTATAGGGGGGCGCCAGCTTCTTATAGGGGGGCGCCAGCTTCTTATAGGGGGGCGCCAGCTTCTTATAGGGGGGCGCCAGCTTCTTATAGGGGGGCGCCAGTTTCTTATAGGGGGGCGCCAGCTTCTTTTAGGGGGGGGTGGGGGCGCCAGTTTCTTTTAGGGGGGGGGCGCCAGTTTCTTTTAGGGGGGGGCGTCGGTTTCTTTTCGGGGGGGTGCCAGTTTCTTTTAGGAGGGGCCGGGGGCACTGCAGTTTCTTTTAGGGGGGGCGCCAGTTTCTTTTAGGGGGGGGCGCCAGTTTCTTTTAGGGGGGGGGGCGTCGGTTTCTTTTAGGGGGGCTGCCAGTTTCTTTTAGGAGGGGCCGGGGGCACCAGTTTATTTTGGGGGGGGGGGCACCAGTTTCTTTTAGGGGGGGGCGCCAGTTTCTTTTAGGGGGGGGGCGCCAGTTTCTTTTAGGGGGGGGGGCGCCAGTTTCTTTTAGGGGGGGGGGCGCCAGTTTTTTTTAGGGGGGGCGCCTATAGGGGGGGCGCCAGTTTCTTTTAGGGAGGGGGGGGGCGCCAAGGCCAGAGTTGGTGATTGGGGGGGGGGCCACGGCCCCCCTTGCCCCCCTCTGGCTACGCCCCTGAAGTTTCCTTGCCTTTTCCTCTCTGCCCCCCTCCCCCCCCCGATGTACATTCAATGCCGTAAAACACCAGCCTTGTATGTCTATGGCCTTGTATTCCGATGTACATTCGACAACGTAGGTTTATAACGTAGTCTTCATTGTGTCACCTATCAGTCTATGGTTGGAATTATTAAACTAAAATGTAACTGTTCTACATCTATTTGAATTCACACCACAGAATCTACACAAGACTACCTAGTAGTGCTCCCTCCAGGCATAGTCTAAACGGCTGGGGCCGTAGAATACTCCATGCGGGTACTGTTGCTGCAGAGCCAGGCACTCGCTACACTGTGCTGACGAGTTCCATATCCTCTTCATCCTGCAGGCAGCCGGATGATAAGGGATCAAATTGGCAGTAGCAGTGGCAGCAGACAGGTTGGTGAAAGGATGCAGAGGCTGCTGCTGCTGCGGCTGCTGCGACTGCTGCTGGAGTCTGGGCTCCCAGAGCGCAGTTTCTTGGTAGGCTGTGATGGTGGTGTAGCACAACAGGGGAAAGTGTTAACGACTGCGTGCTCTGCATTGGGCTGCGCAGCGCAAAGGTACTTGTGGTAGTTGCTGCCAACAAGTGGCCGCAGTTACCTGTTGCTCCAATCGGCTGTTGGGGCGGTTGCGGATATCCGATCCTGCTGCTCTGTAGGCAGCCGATTGCTGGCGCGTGCAGGTGGGCGTTGGTTACCAGTCCCCGAGGCTCCATGAGTCCCAAACTGCCTGTCAGTTGCTGGGAACCAAGGTTTTTGAGTCCAAGGCGGGGATGTTGTTGCTGTTGCTGCTGCGGTTGCGGATGCTGGGGCTGCTGGGGCTGATACAACGCACTCAGCTCTTCGCTCCCCGCCGAATCGCTTGGAGAGCTCACGATTGCTGCTGCCGTTAGGGGCTGGTTGCGCTTCTGCTGCTGCTGCTGTTGTTGCTTCTGGTGCTGCTGCAACAGCGGCTCATCGTTTGAAGAAGACGCGGCCGCCGCCAGAGCGCCCTGATTCTCCCGGATCATGCCGTTGATTGGCAGACGGACTGAGGAAGTGGAGGCGGCAGTCACTGCTGCCTGCCTGCACTCTGACGGAGCCGCGCCTCCCGCAGCGCTGCCATCGCCCGCGCCGCCGCTCTGCCGATGGGCGCTCTCGCTGCTGTCCGCTGCCGAGGCGGCGTCGGCGGCTGCCGCGGCCTGCAGCTGCTGCTCCTCCTGTTCGCCGAACCAGACGGATTTGAAGAATCGCTCGCCGCAGATGATCGACAGCACGAGCGTGGTGAGGGACACCATCCAGGAGGCGATCTGGGTGGGTTCGGTCAGGCAAATTTTAATCTTATTAGTAATGTAAGATGGTTTGCTTAGTTGATTGCGTGTGCGCACTTTCACTAGCTCTTATGTACATTTGCTCGCTGTACAATGATAATATATAAGTGAATGCCTTGGCGCCCTGGGCAGCCAAGAGTCGGTCTACGCCTTAAGCCAATTTCTCGTTTTCGCTTGTTCTTACATTGGTGGCAGCGGCGGCTATGACTGAAAATGAAGGCAGTGCAGAGAGCCCTACAGTGGCGGTGACTCAGCCCCAAGCTAGTTTTGTCAACATGTTTTTGCGGCCGCCTCAATACCAGCATGGACAAGACTTTGAACTTTGGCTGGCACGATTCAACAATTTCGCATCATCTCTTCCTGTGGATCAGCGCAAGAATGCTCTGCTGTCATTCTTCGACGACAAATCATATCAAGCGGCCAACAATTTGGATGCTGCCCTGTCCTACGACGACTTTGAGAAGGCTCTGAAAAATCGATTTCGGCCATCAACATCCTCTGCTGAGCTGCAGGCGCAGTTCTTCAATCTGACTCAAAAGGACGGTCAGTCGGTTGCAGACTATTCCGATGCCCTGATCGTTGCGGCAAAGCGCGCTTTCCCGAGTCTGATGGAGACGAAAGCAGGTGCCGAGCAGGAGACGTCGGTGACAGCGAAGGACGAGCTTCTCAAAGGTCGGTTTCTATCAGGATTGAGGGACCCAGCTGTGCGAATGCAGACGCAGATGCAGCCAAAGGCGACATTCGCTGATACAGTTGAAACAGCGCGATTCGTGGAATCGATACAGTCGCAAGGAGGCACTGCTACGGCTCTAGCTGCTGAGGTTCCCGAAGCCTTTGCAGTCGGAATTCAACGGTCCCTGAAGGAGCTGTCCAACAAGCTCAGCCGCTGGGAGTCAAAGGACCAGGATCATCGTCAGAGCGGCGACAGACGCAGAGTTGTGACATGCTGGAAGTGCGGTAGGCCGGGCCATGTTCAAAAATTTTGCGCTCAGAAGTCGGGAAACTTCGATGGAGCGGCGACCGCCGGGGTGCCGTTCCGCAAGTGAGAATCCCGGCGCAACCAATCGTAGAGGTGTCCTGCTCAGCCACTGGTGCCAACATGCTGGTAAACTGTCGCATCCTGCCAATGTGTATCCCTGCCAGCTGTCTAGTTGACACTGGGTGTTCCCAGTCTTTGATGTCAAGTTCCCTGTTTCGCAAGCTGAATGAGAGGCTCCTGCCTTTGACGACTCCGGTGCAGTTGAAGCTAGCAGACGGTAACTATTTGGCTGCCTGTGGTTGGCAGGAAGTGCAGCTAAGTTTCGGTGTGGCAACGGTTCGACAAAGAGTTTTAGTTGTCGACAATCTGGCCAAGGATTTTTTGCTGGGTGCAGATTTCCTGGCAAACTGTGGCTGCGTCATCGACTGCAATCGCCAAACGCTCACTGTGTGCGGTCAGCAAGTAAAAATGGAGTCATCGGCAGCAAGTAGCTGTGTATTCGCCGTTGAGGTAGCAGACAGGACAACCGTGCCCGCTGGTCACGAAATCGTCTTCCCAACGAGAAACTGGCTTAAGGCGTAGGCCGACTCTTGGCTGCCCAGGGCGCCAAGGCATTCACTTATATATTATCATTGTACAGCGAGCAAATGTACATAAGAGCTAGTGAACGTGCGCACACGCAATCAACTAAGCAAACCATCTTACAATGCTCTCCTTCTTTCAAAAAAAGTGTTCCACTCACTTTCTGCAGTAATATCTCGGCTCAACCTTCTGTAACTAGCCTCAATGGTTGGAAAGAAGTGCATTATAGTAACTGAATTCTCACCTGAGCGATGGTAATTAAGCCGAAGAATCGCGGCCCAGTAAAGTACTCAATGCTCTTGTCGTCGAATTTCCACGGAAAAGTTTGGATTAACGGGCAGGTCAGCACCAGTCTGGGGATCGGGTTGTTGGAATGGAAAATTCTGTGACTCTGTGCAGCATCTGTCTGTCTGTCTGTCTGTCTGTCTGTCTGTCTGTCTGTCTGTCTGTCTGTCTGTCTGTCTGTCTGTCTGTCTGTCTGTCTGTCTGTCTATCTGTCTGTCTGTCTATCTGTCCGTCTGTCTATCTGTCTGTCTGTCTGTCTGTCTGTCTGTCTGTCTGTCTGTCTGTCTGTCTGTCTGTCTGTCTGTCTGTCTGTCTGTCTGTCTGTCTGTCTGTCTGTCTGTCTGTTTGTCTGTCGGAACACGATCTGCAGTTCTTAGCCATTAACAGTGCATAGTGAAATATTCCTCTCTAGGCTAGATGATGTAGACTGACTTTGAGAAGACCGACGCGAGAAAGAGAGGAAGAAGGGGATCCCATTTCGCAGATTTCTCCCGCTCTCCAGACTCTGAGAACTGCCGGCCCAGGCAGGCTGAGAGGAATCGCCTCCAGGCCGTTCCCCTGCTCGCTCCCCAAGCCAGTTGCCCCCAGTCTCTGAGCACAGGGCGCTCTCCCCATCTCTCCCCCGTCTCCCACGCTCCATCTCGCTCACTCGCACTTTGCCAGCAGCAACGAGGCCCAAGAAATGAAGTTTTTCCGCTCTAAAAATCTTTTTCTTCCCTGCGTCTCTCAGAGCCGCGGTGGTGACTTCCCCGTCTGCTAGCGGCAGGCAGGGACTTTACTTTTAGGATTTTGACTCTGACTGAGAAGACTCTAACTTGACTCTAACGGAGACTGGTCTTGATGCTGTGAACAATGAGATCTAATGTGAATATGTGCTGCAATCTGGAGACACATCTTGATGCTGTGAACAGTGAGATCTATGTGAATATCTGCAATCTGGAGACAGGTCTTGATGCTGTGAACAGTGAGATCTATGTGAATATCTGCAATCTGGAGACACATCTTGATGCTGTGAACAGTGAGATCTATGTGAATATCTGCAATCTGGAGACAGGTCTTGATGCTGTGAACAATGAGATCTAATGTGAATATGTGCTGCAATCTGGAGACACATCTTGATGCTGTGAACAGTGAGATCTATGTGAATATCTGCAATCTGGAGACAGGTCTTGATGCTGTGAACAGTGAGATCTATGTGAATATCTGCAATCTGGAGACAGGTCTTGATGCTGTGAACAGTGAGATCTATGTGAATATCTGCAATCTGGAGACACATCTTGATGCTGTGAACAGTGAGATCTATGTGAATATCTGCAATCTGGAGACAGGTCTTGATGCTGTGAACAATGAGATCTAATGTGAATATGTGCTGCAATCTGGAGACACATCTTGATGCTGTGAACAGTGAGATCTATGTGAATATCTGCAATCTGGAGACAGGTCTTGATGCTGTGAACAGTGAGATCTATGTGAATATCTGCAATCTGGAGACACATCTTGATGCTGTGAACAGTGAGATCTATGTGAATATCTGCAATCTGGAGACAGGTCTTGATGCTGTGAACAGTGAGATCTATGTGAATATCTGCAATCTGGAGACAGGTCTTGATGCTGTGAACAGTGAGATCTATGTGAATATCTGCAATCTGGAGACAGGTCTTGATGCTGTGAACAGTGAGATCTATGTGAATATCTGCAATCTGGAGACACATCTTGATGCTGTGAACAGTGAGATCTATGTGAATATCTGCAATCTGGAGACAGGTCTTGATGCTGTGAACAGTGAGATCTATGTGAATATCTGCAATCTGGAGACAGGTCTTGATGCTGTGAACAGTGAGATCTGTGTGAATATCTGCAATCTACAGGCTGCATATGATGCTGCGAAGAATTTGACTGCTCTCAGAGCTTCAATGCCAGAATCCAGTTATCTATACTAGCAGTTCGCCTGGCTTCCAAAACTCTTTCTTAGACCGAATTTATCAACGGAACACGCAAACTCTGTGCTGATACCAGCAGCAGCAGCAGGTCGTTTTCATGAATAACTAAACACGACTAGGGTAGGAATTGGAGCAGCCTACAGAGATACGCAAGCGCTCTCTCTTAGTCTTCCAAATCCCCACTATTTCTCAGACTGATTATTTGCCCAGGCAGCCTTTTATCTTCCCAGGGCTCTCTTGGCTTGATTGCTATTAGCAGACAAGGCCGGCTTTGCTTTCAGCCTGCCTGTTCGCCAGAAAACTCTCTCGAAGGAATGGCAAATGGGCTTGGCTTGAGCTGGTCTCTCTTCCTCCCACCAAAAAAGAGTTTGGCAGATGCTTTTTTGTAGAGGCCAATAATTGCTTTGCGCTCCGCTCCGTCTTGTATTGGCATTCTTGATCCTCTTCTCTGCGATGCTCCAAGTGAAATTTCTTCCTATTGATCTTGTGGGCCCAGTTGTTCGGGGGAGAGAGGAGAGAGAGACTACCGGAGCACTGCATGCTCAGTGAGCAACAGCGGCTGAGGATGTGTAGCAAAACTTGAACCAAAGAGCTTCCTAGTGAACTAATCAATCAATGAACTGGCGTGTGTGAGCTTGATTTCTTCTATGAAAATTAGGATTTCCTATTTGCAATAATATTTATAATCTTTATTTTCAGTATTAATAAGAAAATTGCTTGAATTTTATCACAGCCTAAGCTTTTCAAATTTTTAAACGAATTTAACTATAAATTACGATACGATTCTAGCGTCCAACTACATTTTATGACCTAAGACACAATCTCCAGACACAATCTCAGCATCACAGACACAATCTAAACACCACAGACACAATTTAAACACCACAGACACAATCTCAGCACCACAGATACAATCTCAGAACCACAGACACAATCTCAGCACCACAGACACAACCTCAGCACCACAGACACAATCTCAGAACCACAGACACAATCTCAGAACCACAGACACAATCTCAGAACCACAGACACAATCTCAGAACCACAGACACAATCTCAGAACCACAGACACAACCTCAGAACCACAGACACAATCTCAGCACCACAGACACAATCTCAGAACCACCAGACACAATCTCAGAACCACAGACACAACCTCAGCACCACAGACACAATCTCAAAACCACAGACACAATCTCAGAACCACAGACACAATCTCAGAACCACAGGCACAATCTCAGAACCACCAGACACAATCTCAGAACCACAGACACAATCTCAGCACCACAGACACAATCTCAAAACCACAGACACAATCTCAGAACCACAGACACAATCTCAGCACCACAGACACAATCTCAAAACCACAGACACAATCTCAGAACCACAGACACAATGTCAGAACCACAGGCACAATCTCAACACCACAAACGAAATTTCAACACCACACACCACAGACACAACTGTAGCGCTACAAGCACCTATATCTCTCCAAAGAAACGAGAGAAAGGCTGTCTTTTACCCATAAAAAATTTGCAGAACAAGTCCAGTCCAGTGCAAAATTTTCCTCACTTTTACAACAAAAAAGACAGCCAAAAATTGGAAACAGATACCGCCCCAGAGATGTCGACAGACTCTGTCTTTCGCATTCTTCCACTCTCCATTTCTTCCTGAACCTTTCCTATATATGTAGGCTTCATTCGCCCGCCATCCCTCACAAACCCCCGCTGCAGCATGGCAATGTTGCTGACAGAAATGGCCAACAAAGCTTTTCAACGTACCCCATCAGCAGTCTGCCGCTGGGCGGCAGCTGGCTTCAAGACGCGGATCGCGGACCTGCACTCGCTACGGAGGACCCCCACTGGGCGCAAAGTTTTGTCCGTACGCGATCAATATGCTTTCGCCAAAATCCCCAAACCCCATGCGGTACAGCCTGCGTAGCTAAAAATGCAATAAAATCGGACGATACCTGGCCTAGAAGAGGCGATATGGTTGCGTCTTTTTACGAATGATGTGATCGAAGTAAAACTGAAGTGATGTTTGTGGGAATAATTCGAGTAATTGTGACGCCTATGGCAACATAGTCCCACAAACAATGCTGATAGCAATTCTGGCCATTCCTCTGACTCCTGAGCATGTTCTCAATGCACACACTCACACAGGGTGCACACTGGTCCTGACTTTCTAATCCTAAGACGTATACACTCTCTATGCACACAAGCTAATACTACCAAGGGTCAAGATGCGACTGATCCAAAGAAAGGAAGACGTCAAGACATTGTGATGTCACACACGCTTAGAATTTGAGGCGACTCACTTATTTGACTCGATAAGCTTCTTGACATTCTCCAGAGCTTCCAGATCGTTGACAATGGACTCGCACCAGAAGTTGTAGCCCAGCGACAGCACGCAGCTCGCTATGAGTTCGCTGGTGAAGAGCACGGAGTTAAACAGCAGGGAGGGGAACACCAGGTGCCTCAGGTGTCTGAAGTTTGTCGGGGTTAGGGGTATATGTTATATTTTTTACATCTTCAATTACACTTCAGCTTCAGAAGCTTTATTTTAAAAGCTTATCAGTTTAAACGCAAGAAAGACGTATCTAGCTACTTAAAATTAAAGCCCCGAAGGGCGGAAGCTGTGGAAGATGCAATGATGAACCACTCACTCACCCTTTTCTAACTTTGCTCGGCGCGCTGAGAAAGCCGTACAAAAGGCCCCACATGAGACTGTAGGAGGCGATAGTGATGTTGAGGTACATCGAATAGAAGCAGGTCTTCTTTTCGCCTTTCTTCACCTCGTCGCCCAGGTGCAGCACGTAGGTGCCGTTCTTTGTCGGCTGGAGGTTGACCCGGCCGGGTTTGGCGTAGAGCGGGCACTCGAAACCCAAGTCCTCGTAGCTGACCTTCAGCGTGATGCAGGACACGAGGGCGAAGACGCAGGAGGCGGCGTACAGAGTGAGCTGGATCCAGCGCAGGTACCGCTGGATTGGCGCAGTTGGCAGTCTGGAAAACCGGCTGGCAACGCGCGTGACCTTCATTGTCTTATTATCCGCCTTGTCTACCTCTCTGAGACAGACTTCGAGTTCTGCAGCTCAGCCGATGTCAAAGAACATGTCGAATTTCTCAGCCGTTTTTGCATGCTATTAAAAACCGTTCATGCTGCATGATCCTTGGGGTTCTGGTCCGTTCTTCCGGATGTACTATAGTGTCTAGAACGCATCGGATTCACTTTTGCTTATAGCAATCTTTTTAAATGCAGCTTAAGCCAAGGCGGCCCCGCGAAGCTCGGTACTTGGCCTGAAATTTATTGGCAAACCAGCTGGCAACCAATGAGGAGGAAAGGACGCCTGCAGAGGCTGCATAGAGAGAAGGAAATTGCCAAGGGGGTGGAATCTGGTAGCCATCATTCATTCGAGTTCTTGCCTTGCCAGCCATGTAGGTACAAAGCATTCAAATACGCAAAAAAGCATTTCCATTCCAACCTGTTTTTTGTTGTAAAATGTGTACTGCAGTCTCGAATCGTATAGAAAATCAAGGACAGCCAGATAGGATTCAATATAGGGTTGAGATTGATAGTTTTCAGCGTATTAGGCACTAAATTCTACAATATTTTACCATCCTGAGGCATCAAATTCCAAATAAAACAAGTGTTAGTCGGGTGCAAGGTTTTTTTCAGAGACCGGATAAACAAGCATACTGCTTGACGTGAAGCAGCTCATCGCAACCAGCAAACCTCATCAATTCAGTGCTGATTTATCAATAATTGATCAGCAGCCGTTGGAAAAAAGAAATTCACCTTATATGGCTTGCTGGTGCTGTCAACTGCAACTGTTGGCGAATACAGTTGACATTTAGGACACCTTTTAATGAGGAAAAGCCCAAGAGACAGGGGCAGATTTGCTAAGTAGATGATTTGGGAATTTGTTCCCAACAACGCTGTCAAACGTCTTCAAATTTCGTTCTTCTTCCCGATGCACCCGAGTAAGTCGTAGCATTTTCTCTTAATTTTTACAACGCGTTTATATCGATGTTGCTTGTGCAATCAAACAAGTTGTAATTTTAATTATCATTTCTCGTCTTTTCAATACCCCCTTCTCCTTCGACCTACCGCAGAGTTGGGTGGGCAGAACTGCAGTCAGCGTTGCTCAATGCTCGCGGGACGCTCTCCTCCCTCTCTTCTCTCCTTCTCCTTCCATCTTCATCTTCATAACCCCTCCATCTCCTTATTCGGGAGGCTGCGCTTTGGATATACATCATAGGACTAGCCGAGCAATGTCTCTGTTGGTAAGAATGCAGGAAAAACGGTGAAATGGTCTTCATGGAGGAGACAGAGACAGGCCAGTTCTGATTAGCCTGACAGGGTTGAACTCAAGGCCCTGATTATGCTGGAGACTGCGCTGCAGAAGGAAGAGAGAACGGAAATGATGGAGCGGCCAGCATGCCAGATAAAAGGGAACAGGACTGACCCCCGAGGTGTTTCCTCCAGCGAAGGAGAGGCGGGAAAAGATGGAACTGCTCAGCTTGGCCGGGGAGCTATGAGCTCACAGGAGATGAAGAGGAAATTTGTTCCCAACAACCCAGCCCGCCATCCTAGAAAGCGAGAGTGAGCGACCCCCGATGCAGCATCCTGTCCTCCAAACCAAGGAAATTGGGAATCTCCATCATTCCTTCACTGCATATCCATCCTATAGTGCAACAGATTCTGGCATGCACTTCTCCTCTCTTCTACCAGCCTGAGCTGCGGCAGACAGCTATGCACTGCAAATACGGTGTACAGCAGTACTGTACATGCAGCCAGCTTGCATTACTTCACCACATTGCACATTTAATTGAAGAGCAGCCAGCAGGTTATATGCTTGAGTAGATCGACTTGCACGTATACATAAAAGCCTCTATTGAACTACGTGTATACTTGATGAGGACGCATTTTCAGCACTGGTGTGACGCCGCATGCATGAGCTCCTTCCCACCTATACTGTACTTACTACTGTCAGTAGTGATGGCTTTATTTCTTGGATTGAAAGGCTGTCCAATCTCATTAGGTTTTGATCGTGAATTGTTCAGATTTTTCAACTGTGACGATATGTGTTGAGCTTTGACCTGACATTTAAAAAAACCCACAGGTTTTTACCGCTAGGAACTCAACCTAACGGGTCCCGGCCTCACTCAATGGTACCTGAAGAAGACTAGCCGGAGACTCTCCGCGTGTCTCCTCCCTCTTCCAGCTGCTGATTAGCCCCGATCCTAATTTTGAATGCGACACCAAGTTAGAACTGTTATAGAACTTCAATGAGAGTTAGATGTTCATGATGAGTTACGGTTATTCTGGTGCCTGTGGTCTCAGATTGCATGGTTCCTTGGCCTTCGCCAGTCTGAGTTGTGGGGTGAGAGCTGGCTAGAATTGAACCTTGTTTGGCTGAGACGGCACTCTTCATGTGGCACCCAGTTTCAGTAGTTTAATTGAGAATTGCATTTAATTGCTTGATTGCTTTTCATGGGCTGAACTAATTTAGAGGCAGAAATTCAAGGTTAAATTATCTTACTGCCTGCATGATAGCGCGTTGTGAGAAGGCAAATTTTATTGGATAATTTTTTTGTTCTAATTCTTTCTTTGAATTATTCCTTGGAGGGTTTCAGAGGTGTAGGTGAGGGTTTCAATGGATCGATATTAATTGGCCAAACAGTTCCCTAGATGAAATCGTCATGCCATTTCTTAGCAGATCTGTCTGGAGCTTCTCGCTACGTTCTTGCAAGAACGTAACAGATCTGCACTATTAAAATATATAGGCAGAACTTACAAGATCTGCAGGAAGATCTTGCACGGTCTGCGCGAGCAGATCTTAGGAGATCTGGGCAGATCTTGTAAGATGTATTAGGCTTTACCAATTGAATGCATTGTCCGTCTTATCAAATCTTCCCAGATCTGTTTAGTAATCCATTTATAAAACCCCAATGCACTAATTTAATTCCAATAAAGAACACGAGTTATGACAGGACTTTCTTATTTGATTCTGCACATTTAGTATTGTGCTAGTAAACTGCCAGAACAAAAGCAAATGTCATTGAACAATTAAAATAAAGTAGACATATTTATTTGTGAAAATGTAAACAAATACACATATATGCTCATGAAATAAAACTTCTATGCACAAGGGAAATATCACAAGCAAAAAATAAGTCAACTTCAAAACAAAATTTAAGCACACATTCAATAGAAAAAATACTAATGGTACAATGGACTAATAAAATTAGGGTGAGCAATACTTTTAGAAACTAAAAAATAGAAACAGAAACATTCGAAAAAAACCAGGTGCATCTTTTACTACAATGTACAATTAAATTGGTTTGCAAATAATTGAAACTGAAAGAGTCCAGTACTGAAAGATTTTAAAGTCAATATTGCTAGAAAGCTTACTTTGTTATCAATAAAAGTAGGTCTATAAGAGCTCTTAGTAATACTTTAGGGCTCTTTATCATGTTGCATTTTTACTTTAGGCTGGCTTCATTTTTTCTTTTAGCAATCATAGGATGCTTGCCACTTTGCCACTTGGTATAAAGACAAGCTTGGAACCCATAAGTAGCGATGCCATATTGACCATGTAAAGTAGCATGCATGAAAGGGAAAATTGTAATAAAGTTCTGGGATTTTAAACATTAATATTCAATTCAAAATAACTAAAATATAAAACAAATATCATTGTTATGTTTTTAAATAGTCAGAGTAATAACTTTTGTAAAAGTTCTTTGGTCTAATTAAATTTAGACCTGTTTTTCTTCTATTCTATATTTTTCATATTATTTATCTAGGCCTATCTAGTATAAATACTTTTAGATTTTGCTATGCCTATCTATATTCTTCAAATAGTAGGTCAAGGCTTAAGATAACTTTCTAACAACCATAAGCCTATATTTAAGCATCCAGGTTTAATTCTAATTCATAAAAACTATACCCTATATAGCAATTACAATTTTTAGTAGAGTAGGGCCTATTTTATTTTAAAATTAAAATGATAAGCCTAGTTATAACACTATTTACTAAAAATAGAAATTACACTCTTAACCTAAGTGTTTAAAATCAAGGAGAAATTAAAACCAAGTTTTACAGATATGTCAGTCTACCTATTTATAAATCTAGATAAGCATATATAAAACAAACAAAAACAGAATAGACCTATTTAATTAAGATTTACTTACTAGCTAGGTCACTAGAACTAGCCTAGCCCTAGCCTAGGGGCTACAACTAGGTATGTATATATAAATATAATATAATGAAATGCAAAAGACTACAAAAAATACAGATCTATGTATGTAACTGAATTTCTGAATTATTAATGGATTAATGAATTATTAATGGACAACATCACTAGGTCTAGACATGCATTCTGTTTCTATTAAAGCATATAACAAAGTCATAGGCCTAGGCCTACTCATACTTATAGTCCTGGGAGTAGGAAACAAGCCTAGATATATATATATATATATGATATAGATATATATATATATAGCATATCATACATTTTATAGTCAGTCTGTCAATTATGTCAAATTTTTTTAATTGATGACGCGATCTGCTCTTCATTTAAAGCCATAGCTATACTTAATCAAAAAAGTTATTATGACTATAAAAGTAAAAAATAGTGATACTACACTATGAAACAATTTAAGGAATTAAAAATTACGTATTCGGCTAAGTCAAAAGAAAGAACTGAGATGGATGGATATTGAAAGAGCGACAATTCAAACTATAAGGGTCCACTATGTTCAGTACTGCGGAAAGAGTATTTAAACAAATTCATTTACTGTTGGCTGCCAGAAGAACAACTAAAATATATACAAATCATTAAAAAAACGTAATTACTATTATGTTAAATATTTTGTGGAAAAAAACAATTCAGACACTTTTCAAAACTGGTCTGTACAGATCTGCAAGAACTGATCTGACAAGATCCAGCAGAGAAATGTGAAAATATACGAAAGTCTTTTTTCTGATATACAGTTGGAAATTTTGTTTTCTCTTTACCTAATAAGTATTTTCTAAAAAATCACGAATGTTTTTTACGTACCAAACAATAAAAAATGGCTTGCAAAGATTTGTAAGATCTTGTAAGACAAAAGCAGATACAGATCTGCTAAGAGATTTAAGTAAGAACAGATCTGTTAAGAATGTGTTAACCAAAATTCACAGATCTGCTAAGAAATTTAAGTAAGAACAGATCTGCCAAGAATGAGTAAACAGAACTTCATCTAGGGTTACTATCATGCAGTCGCGATAAATCAAATCAATCATTCTGAATCAGAACTTAATAAAAATTTACTGAGTGCGGAATTATTAAGCGACCTAATTTATATCTTGTAATGTAAATTCACCATGCAGCATAAAGGTATCCGAGGGCATTATGACTGCTCACCCGATCAAAAAGAAGTTGTCTTAAGACGTCTTAGAATTGTCTTAAGATGGCTAAAGACACCTCAAGACAATTTCAAGATATCTTCAACTTTGCTTCCACAAGCTATCCTGATAAAGTTGTCTTGAAGATGACTTGAAATTGACTTTTATGAGATGTCTTGTTGAAGACATCTTTAAGACATCACCTTAAAGACTAAAAATTTACATAAACAACTGTTTCTACTGTAAGTAGGAAGTTTCAGATACAAATTTATCCAGATCGTTAAAATCAATAAAAAATAAAACAAGCAACTATTGTGACATTTATCTAAAAATTTTGTTGTATTGTAGTCTGTGGAAGGTGTGCCTTTTATTAAAAATCGTTTACGCTTTTGAAGTGCAATTATGTGCAATTTTTGTATCGAGTCGTTACAAACTTTGAGACAAAGTTTAACTACAACAGTTTTGATTGGAGCAAATATATTTACAAAATTCTAAACAGCTAAGCATTAAAAAAGACAAAGTTGCAATATATATCGGTTATGCTTTTGTTAAAAACAGCTAAAATCAATATGGCGGAACGACATTTTTAAAAAGGACTAAAAGACAACCTTGTGACCGTGAAGGCCGCCTAATTGTCGAACACTTGCTTCTATCTTTTGTGATAAGTTTCAATTTTTCATTGGCTGCTCTACATCTACTATCCTCAAATTAGACCAATTCCTAGTAGTATTTTTTACTAATTCTTCCTTGGATAGCTTCTAGGATTGTATTTCATATTCTAGTGCCAGGTGCCAGCAAAAAAACCAGATTGGCCAGAAATGTTTTTATGCAATAGGCAATAGGAATGCTATGTAACATCCTGACCTAAAAATTACAATTTTAAATTGGACCTTGGATGCAATGTTTTTTTAGTTAGGCCTACTGCATATATATTGCTATGCCTAGCACTAGTAAGCACTAGTTAACTAATGCATAGTCATGTTTACATTTTAAGTTAGGCCTTAAAAGATTCAGGCATTAACTAGAGGCCCATGTACTAGGCCTAAAACTAAAAATATATGTTTTATTTACTTCTGGCTTTTTAAAGTCAAAGTTTTATAGTTGTTGAATTGGCTTATTAGGCTATTTTGTTCTGTTGTAGGCCTCTTAGCTGTAGATAGGCCCTAGCTTCTTCCTTAGGCCTAAATAGTTTTTGCTTTGATTTTTATGTCAAAAGTAATAAATAATTTCCATGAGCCTATAGCTAGGTTTATTTTTTATATGCAGAGTTACTTTTAATTTAAAATTGCACCCAGAAATTGAAAATTGCAATTTAGGGACAGTCTTATAACCTGTTTTTATGTTAAACTTGAAGCCTCATTTGCATTGCCCTAAAATAAGAAAAATAAGAAATTGCACTTTGAGCCTTAAAATTGCACTATAAAAATGAGTATAGAGTGCACTTTTGCACCTTGTCTTTGGCAAAAAAGAAAACCTTGGCCTATAGGCCTTTATATGTTGCTTCCTCTTTGCCTTTATTATTGGCTAATGGCATATATATGATGTTTTCAATATATCAATATTTTGAATATTAGGCCTAGTCATTCGTGTTTTTTTCTTGGCTAGGCCAATGAAAATTTAAATAAGAAATAGATATAGCCTTATAATTTATTATTAGGCCTATATCACATTCAAAAATTGGATTAGGCCTAATAGAGAATAAATAGAGTTGGTATGCCTAGAAGTTTTATATAAAATTGATATTCTAATCTTTTTATTTTGCTTTGAGATTAGGCCCTAAGCTTTAGCCTATGTATTTAAGCCTAAGGCAAAGTTATTGTATAATACACTTGTGTGAATATATAGTAGGGGCCTAGGCAATTTATTTATTAGATTTTTAAAGTATATTAGTATAATAATCTATTATTTATCATTTATTGTTTTTTTACTTATGAATTTCAAATTATTTCAGCCTAACAACCTATAAACTATAACCTTTATTAAACTTATCCTTTTCAGCCTTATCAACACATGCTATCCATCATAGTGGAAGCTAACCTGGATCTTGAATCTTCCTGGATTGAGCCAATTCTAAACTACTAAACAATTCTGGCTAGCAAAGGATCAATTTACAGCAAGTTTTCCACCAAGCAATGAGCAACTTTTATTGCATTAACCAAGTATTTCCATGCAATGACAGGGTATGATGCATTATAAAATTATACACTTGCACTTGAGTATTTTTGCATTTTTATTTAGTGTATTTTAACTTGTTTTTGATTCACCATTTTATTGCTTCTGTGACTTTTAAACTGTGCCTTTTATTAAATGAAAATATAAATCATAAATCATAAATTACATTGAACCATGTTTAGAAGCCTACTAAATAGCTTCTCTTTCATATCAATATTGCCTGAAACGAAACAAAAGAGTGCTGTAATATTTTTAGTCATTTTTCTTTTAAACAACTGTGATTGCAATGGCAACAGCATTTCTTAAATGATCTTGGGCAAGACGTCTTCTGCAAGTCATCTGGAAGATGTCTTTAAGTAGATTTTAAGATGTCTTGAAGATGTCTGAAGACGTCTTTAAGTTATCTCTAAGTTGTCTACAAGTGTTGCAAGGAGCCAATTTTTAGACCGAATTAAGTCAATTGTAAGATGTCTTGAAGACATCTTTCTGTCTTATGCAAGACATCTTTAAGACATAATTAAGCCAACTTTTTTTGATCGGGCAGCTTTTGGTACTATTCAATAATTTTAGCTTACATTCCTGCCCAGAAGCTTGCATACAAGAATTTGATTATGAATAATAGGACGTTCCGTATTACCCTTTATACATGGGTCCATTGTGTTATATTATAAATGTAGGTTTCAGGTAAAGTTGCTCGCTTGGCAAGTAGAATAAAGAGAAAGGCAAAAATCAACATTAATTTAGTTAAACGACCGTTTCGCACAACTCTGTGCATCTTCAGGTTTATTTTAAGCGAAAAAAACGAGGTAAATGTACAGATCGGAAGTTATAAATATAAAATTTTTGGGTGCAAATTTAATCAAAATTTTAAGTACATATTTGTTAGTCCGTAAATCGAGAGGCAAAGTCCAGGGACGGATTGTTAGCGTTGCAGCCAAAAGTACAGAATGTACAGCCAGTGCGGCCCCTCCGTCAGAACACACGGAGAACATGGCCTGCGCCACTGTGTTGGAGTTGAGATGACGCGGATGTTGCAATTAAGCGAGTTGGGTAATAATTAGCAGAATTTATTTTTGAAGAGTTAAGAAGGATAGCCAAAGAAAGGGAGGGCAAGTACATGGTTTTGGATAGCCGACGGTTTCAGCCAAATTGCGATACCAATTGCGCAATATATTGCACAATTGCTTAAATAAACCTGAAGATGCACATATTGTTGAGCGAAACGCGTCGTTTAACTAAATTAATGTTGATTTTGCTTTTATTTTTATTACAGGTTTCGATACACAGTAATAAAGAATACCTAGTGTTAATAACGATGAATTTGGTAAGAGAACGTATTTTCCTCCGTGCCACGCCGGAACTTTTAGCATACTATAACGATTTTTAAAGTAGGTATTTTATTAAGAGACTTAGTCAAATCCATAGGTTTTAAATAAAAATATTTAAAAAATATTGGAACGTTAAGATTTTAACCTAAGCTAGCGTTCTATTATGCACAATGATTTCTAACTATTTTGGCACCAAGACTAAATTGTATACTGGAGTTTGATTTAACGTTATGTGCTTCAAGCAAGTACAGAGCTCTTTCACAAATTTCTGACACGACCTGACACCTCGACTCCTTGTTTCTTCACAAGTGAAAGCAATTTCTGTAAATTTAGCGTAAAACATTTCAACAATATTCATATATTATCTCTTCATAGTTGCAGATAGATGCACTTAGTTTTATAATATACTTCACATTATTTATAACCCTATGTCTATGACTGAAAGTGAGACTGTCTTGCCTTAGATTTCAAGATCTATAATATTAGAAGAAATACTAGGCGTAGGACCTAATACCATTATTTAATAAACTGTAGTGTAGGCCTAGATAAGTAAAGAATTGGGGTCATTTTATTTATTTTATCAATTATCAGTGTTGTCACTAACTGATATAATTATTATTTAATTAAAAGGCATCAGCCATCACTAAGTACCTTCCTGATTTCCCTAGCCTGCCCTCTCTCTTCAGTCAAGTTAAGATCGTTTTGTATAGGCCTAGGCTTCACAATTTTCTAAATTTGGCCTACTGGGCTTAATTGTGCCTCTATATCTATAACAAACTTGTTTTATAGGCCTAAAACTAATTTAACAAGGCCTTAAATATTATTATATCTTTGACTTTGTCTAGACTAGAGGCCTAAATTGAATATGAATCTACCTCTATTTACTGGTGAATATCGAAGAAAACCAGTCCAGTCCCTTGGTGGAGCTTCAAAATCAGTAAGTAAACTTTATAACATGGATTTTTTAAATTAGGCTAACTTATTTTAAATATAGGCATAGCTTAGTGTTTTCCTAAAATGAAATTTTTGTACAAAATCCTAGACACATTCTATGCATGCTTACAAAAACTTGCACATTTAGTATGCATATTTCTGGCAAACTTGTGCAACTCTAAAAGGTTTATGTGTATGTAGCTTTTATTTGTTCAAAAACATATGATTTCATTTGAAAATATTTGCAATTCAAAAGGCAATATGTATGCTAGGATAGTAACAGGCATTTTAATAAGAGCCACTTCAGTAACAAGTAAGAATAATATAGTATGTATTAATTGATATGCTTTGAAAGAATGTATGAACAAACTTTAAAGAAAGAATAACAAAACACATGCGTACCTGCATATGTTTAACTCTTTTAACAGTGTTTAACCAATCTATTTTAATTTCCAGATGAGTCAGAAACATGCACCCAAGACATCCTATAATTGACCAAATATTGTACATTGTATACATTAAAATCTCTGATCTAGTTAGCAAATAGCAACTTAAAAGTACATAATCTACTTTTTTGTTCATTAATTAAGTTTCAATTTTAATCAATGCGTAGTATATACAAGCTTGAGCTTTGCTTAATTTTTTGCCTTCAATTTTTTTACAAAGTTAACACACAATTTTAAACCAATTATAATACAGTTAAACCCAAAAGTTTAATTGTATTTATATGGCAATAAGATATTTGAAAAGTTTATTTTTAAACTAGTTATTGCTAAACCTAATTATCATAAAGTGTTGAAAGTTGTAAATCTGCTTTGTTACTAAAGTGGCTATTACCAAAGTAGTCATTTTTTGTTACCAAAGTGGCTATTACTGAAATATCTGTTACCAAAGTAGATTGTATTCATGTTGGGATTTCCCAGTGTACAGCCTATAGTCCAGATTATGCCAGATCAGAGGGTCACAGTGCAACTCTTAGTACTTCTCTCTGGATTTCTCTCCAACTTTCTCTCTTAGCAAATATTTCCAAACTGCTCTTCAACTTTGAAAAATGAATAACTCTTTAACTCGAAAGCTCTAAGAATGTATAGGTTGAACTACTATATAAGTTGCTTGCAAACAGTTGCTCACAGAAGACAGATAGCCAGTTGAGTTTATTTGACAGTGGTTTTGCTCTTATATATACATAAATTTTCCTGATACAAATATAACAATTTATTTTGTGCATTAAAACAAAAAGTATCTAGTATTTTGTGCAGATTTAGTTTCCTAGAAAACATACAATATTCAAGCACTATTACAAATGCATTAATTCATAGAGCCCTACTACGTCTTCTCTATACTAATAAAAAGTAATAAAAATATTTTTAGAATTTTTTTTTTCAGAACAACAGAGCATATAGCATATTATGAGCATTGATAGAACCACTTGTATTATGATAGGTCTATTTAAAACACAAGCATAATATCAGTGTTGGACACAATACTTTAAAAATTATCATTTTAAAGCAATACTCTGATACCAATACTCTAAAAGGTATTGGCGATATTTGTTGGTCCAATACCAAAATTTGAGTATTGCGCGATACTTTATTCTAATACTTAGTCCAATATATCATTTTTTGCATTTTCTCACTTTTCTGCATCTATCAAGCCAAAAATGAAGAAAAAGCTCTTAGCTACTTAATTTAAGCCTTAATTTATTCCTTAACTTAAGCCAGGAATAGTATAGTATAGTTTGAATTGAATGATAGGATAGGATAGTTGCTAGTACAATTAAAAACTCACTAGTCACTACCAGTACCACTAGGCCCTAAGTAAATTTAAAGTTTATAAATATAAAGTATTAAAGTCTTATAAGTTATAATAGAAGGCCTACAACTTAAGAAAAAAATTCAGAAATAAATTCAGGCAGTAGTTTTAGTTGTAGTTATTACTAACTTAACTAACTAGTTAGTCATAGCCAAAGTCATTGACTCATCAGTCTAATGTCTAATATTTTTATATGTAGTTGTAGAATAAAATTGATCAAAATTGAAATTTAAAAGTGTTTATATAATAAATAATAAGTAAATTATGTGATTAGCATATTTTTTAATTATCTTTTTGTATTTAAATGTATTGGATTATCAGACTTAAGAAAATGTATTGGCAATACCAAGGTCCAATACTGAGAAAAAAAGTAACAAGGTCTGATACTTAAATGGTATCGGCAATACTAATGGGGTATCGGAGTATTGGACCTGTGCCCAACATTGCATAATATGTATAATGCAAAAATTATTACTAATAATTACACAATAGATAAATTGTTGGTTTGGCATACAAAGTATTTATTTAATTTTCATTATTTAAATAGTTGGTAGAACAGTTCTAGTAGGCCATGGCCTAACCATCCATACCCTGTTGTTAATTGCTACTTGTTCATCATTGGCCAAGGCATCAGCATCTCACAATCAGTGATATAATTTGGTATTGATATTGAGTATTATTGACCAACAAACTTAGCAATGTTTCAGAATTGTAAGCCTTGAAATATGCCTTGGTAGTTGATTTTGGTAAGATAGGTACACTGTAGCCATGAGCCATCAACTCTAGCTATTAGGTCAGCTTGGAATAAGAAAAATGTAGTATTTTTAATTAGCATCAATCAAATACACTTAATAGTGATATCATTGCCATTTATTCTAGTTACTTTATCACCTGAGCTTAAAAGACTTGATAGAATTGCCTATGGCCATTTTTCAATTGCCAAAGTAACTGAGTTAAATGAGGCCAAATGTTCTAAGATTGTGGCAGTTGAATTAGCACACATAGGACTATAGATGCTCTTATCAATCATATGTCAGTTGCTTACATTGCTTGTATTGCATAGTAGACTTTCTAGTTTCAGCTGCTCTAAATGCCACAGTTAACTTTGAAACTAAAAATTTAAAAGTTTAAGCTTTCAAAATTTTGATATTTGCTATGCAATATATAAGCTTATATTACTTGTATATAATATTAATACCACAGCTAATTTGCTAATTTGCTAATTTGCTAATTAATCTTTAATTATTAATGTATAACCATTGAATGTTTAAAAAACTGGCTCTATCATATATTAGGTATACATGTACGAGGGGTGTCCAAAAAGTAATGATACTTTTGCTTGTATAGCTTTACTGTATGCTTGAAAATAGTTTGGTGTTGTTGGAAAGCGGAACATATCAGCTTTAATTTGACTGCAAATATTTAACAAAAAACACAACCTATAACAAAGTTATGGATAGAAACACACAAAAAGGTCGACCATAGAGTTACAATGAATTTGTGCATGGTGCAACAGGTCAAGAAGTTACGACAGTTAGTATGCCTCATCATCATCAGGGAGGGAAGCTTTCTCGACATAATTGCCCATCAACTGCACGCACTTCTCCCAGAGTAGAAGGCATGAGGGGGCTTTTGGGACAAAATTTTTCACGTCCTCCATAATCCCATTAAATCCATCCATATTATCCCTGACAGAATCAGAAAAAAAGGGGGGTCGCACTCGCTCACAAAACGTCCTCCATAATCCCATTAAATCCATCCATATTATCCCTGACAGAATCATGAAAAAGTGGAGGGGTCGCACTTGCTCCGAAAACTTCGAACATAATCGTATTAAATCCATCCATATTATCCCTGACAGAATCAGAGCAGGTGTCCACTGACACCTGTTATGCTCATTGACACCGACATCCACCCATAGCATCTTCGAAACAATAAGAAAATAATCTGCATTCTTCTTCCCACATTCAATTTGCAACGTGCTACCAGATCCCTAAGACTTTAAATTATCAGCGCAGGGTCCTTACCCTTTGAAAAAAATAATAAATTCTCAATAAAATGTTTCCAGTTGTCTCTCCAGGTTCTTATTACAAAGCGCACGAGCCTAATTACAAATCCAAGTACCGATGCAAACTTGAATGCAGCGAATACATGAGAAAATATTGGCCCGACGTTCATATCAATGTCCCTAATATTAATCTAGCTCTCCAAAGACATTGGTTTCATAAGTATGGAGTAACCTATGTAAAAGATTACGACAGCTATTATAACTTTGCAGAAATCATTAAGCAATTGTAGAATGTCGTTACGATACGCTTTAAGACTTTAAGACTGCATTAATAGATATTTTTACGCATGGTATTTTGCTGTGTGGCGGGTGGGTGATAGCGGAATGGGTATGGCAGCTGTTTCTTGTCATAGCGCGAGCGGCGTGTGCAGCATAGAGAAAAAAGCTTTTGCCCAGCTCAACCCTAACTAGCTCAGAAGATCCCTTGCCTAGCTTCAGAAATGCCCATTTAGTTCCTTGTTTAAACCCCCAGCCTTCTCAACCCCCAGCTCTTTCAGCAGTCTTCCTAGATCTTTCCCAGGCAACCCCAATCAACCATTAATAGAAAATACTGGCTATAAGTAGAAAATCTGCGGGTTTCCCTTCTAGAATTCGAATTCTAGAAAATTCTAGAACAAAAAGAGAATCCGTGGATTCCCGAGCCCACACCAATGGTATATATACAGCCGATTCACACCGCCCCTCGCCTCACCCTGCCTGCTCCGCCTCGCCTCGCCCCGCCTCAACTCGCTGAGCCAGCAACTTCTTATTTTTGACTAGCTTAATCTCTGGATCTTGCCATGGATGCTGAAATGCAAGCAGGCGACAACGTTTACATCGAAAATCTGGAGAATTTCATCAAGGCGGTTTTTTCTAGTAAAGATCTTGACAATTGGAATGTTTGGGCCGATAAATATAATGCAATTGCTCGGTCACCCATCGTGAAGCCAACTATCAGTGGTCGGCTAGCGAAAACTGCCGACAAACAATCACAAATCAGCAAGGCTCTGGACGAGTTGCGCATGGCCTACAAGACCAACAGTGAGCCTGTTCCAGTGCATTCTCTAGAAGAATTTATGCAGGGAACATTTACGATCGACGCAGTGCTTGTACAGATTGCCAACCTTCATAAGCTAGTTGAACGGTATGGTAAGCATGGCTTTGCAAACGGCCTACAGCTCGGCAGGATCTTTCTGAGAATGGAGCGGGTTCTCAGTAAGGAACAGTTCAACGAGCTGAAAAGACGTGCACCGTTCACCAGCCAGTGGACCAACTTTCTGATGAAATTGGCTGACCAAGCTGAGAAATATCCGGTGCTACAAAGATCTGCAATGTCCCTGCACAAGCTGAAGTCGATGATTGCATACTTGCCAGAGGCCCTTGCGATGCTGCAACAGGAAGTGGACGAAGGCTTGTTGTTTTAACTTTTAAATTACCTATCTATTGTTTATTTAGCAACTCATGAAGCTACAATAATAGCAAGTTATCCTTGGATAGTTACTAATGTTGACACCAACCTCAAATTTTGAAACCACTGGTTTCATTTTCTGAGGTGGGTGTCTGATTAAAATAGCAAATTTGCTTGGGACAGTGTAGAAAAATGTTTCTGCTGGAAGCAGTGCAGAACTCAGATCACCCACCTCAAAATTTGAAACCAACGGTTTCATTTTCTGAGGTGGCTGTTTGACTAGGAGAGCGTAGAAGAAAACGGAGGGATCACCCAGAAGGTTGTACCTTGTAGAGTGTAGACGTAAGTTCTAAAAATAAAACCCATACCATGCGTTGGGAGAGCGTAGAAGAGATCACCCACCTCAAAATTTGAAACCAGCGGTTTCATTTTCTGAGGTGGTTGTTTGACTAAGCTCGGGAGAGTGTAGAAGAAAACGGAGCGGCTAGTTGTGGAGGCTAGAAAACGAAAGACCCCTCCCGCCCGGCTCAACCCTCAACCCTCTGCAATTCTCTTTTTTGGCTTTGGCGCTGCACTGCACAGAAGTGAATTGCAGAGGGAGGGTGGGTGGAGAGAGAAGGGGGGGACTTGTGGCGGAATGCGCGGACTGCATGCAGTGAGTGGCAGGGCGGGTGAGAACTGGATAGCGCAGCAGTGTAGACCCACCTCAAAATTTGAAACCAGCGGTTTCATTTTCTGAGGTGGCTGTTTGACTAAGCTCGGGAGAGCGTAGAGCTAGTTGCGGAGGCTAGAGAAGCAGTGCAGAACTCAGATCACCCACCTCAAAATTTGAAACCAGCGGTTTCATTTTCTGAGGTGGCGCGGCGCCCCTGTGCAAAGAGAGCCCAGTGCTCTGGACCGGACTGTTGGGGAAGGGAAAGGGAGAGGAGCTCAAGGGGAAGGAGATTTCAGTACAACGGGAGACTCAAAATTCCCAGGCGCCCCTCTACCCCCAGCGCGAGATCGCTAGTGTTATGTTTGACTAAAAATAGAATGAGCTCGGGAGAGCGTAGAGCTAGTTGCGGAGGCTAGAGAAGCAGTGCAGAACTCAGATCACCCACCTCAAAATTTGAAACCAGCGGTTTCATTTTCTGAGGTGGCTGTTTGACTAGGAGAGCGTAGAGCTAGTTGCGAAGAGAGAGAGGCACCCAGAGGACAGGCTTGGAATGAGAGGCGGTAGGGCAAGACGGGTGAGAGAAGGGCTGGAGAAAAAGCAGGCGCTCACCCTGAAACCTTTTATATTGTTGCATAGTTAAGACCCTGCACATACGGGGTTGTAGCCTAGTGGTTAGGGCGTCGGACTCACTAGTTGAATGAAGGTTGAGGGTTCGATTCCCGATCCCACTGCAACAATCTGTGTCTTTGAGCAAGGCACTTAACTCTGCATTGCTTCAGTTCACGCAGCTGTAAAATGGGTGCCAGCATTAGCTGGGGTAATTGAGGGTGTGTGTGGCGACCCCCCAGTCCTTGGACTGAACAGACGCACGCAGCCTTCAGATGCGCCGCGCAATAGCTGCGGCTGAGCTGTCGGTTGCACATCTGCCCATTGGGCAGGTGTAATCAATTATTATTATTATTTACCTAAGATAGGCATTCTGTCTTCTGCTGCATGCTCTGTTGTTGCCACGTTGCTTACCACATGAAAAACTATAATAAACTAATAAACTATATAGCGACTATAATCTGTCGCTTCAGTCTTTCAGTTGTTTATCAATGTAAACTGTTCAGCAGTCTTTCTAATTCGTTATTTGGCGTGCGCAATACAAAGGAAAGAAAGGAAAGGAAAGGAAAGCACGCGTGGAACTTGTACATTCGCAAAAGCTGCGCTCCCTCAGCAAATAGCAGTTACCCCACCCCTTTTCAAAATGCAGCTGTTGCGCTTGGCTGCGAATAATCTTTCCCGACTCAAGCGCCTCTCTCAACCCCCAGCTCTTTCAACAGTCTTCCCAATTCATTGTTTGGAGCACACAAAATAAACCCTGCTCCCGTGCACCAGCCCTCTCTCCCTGTGCACCCGCCCTCGCCTTCAACCCCCAACCCCAACTTTGTTTTACTAAAAATAACAGCTTTAACTAGCTTCCGAGCGATCGACTCACGAAATCCGCTTGAAGCCCCTATATTGTCTAGTCTCTTAAGCATTTCTTTGTCCCAGCGATTCTTCTCCTCAGGAAAATCTCTATATTTAACATCGTGCCACATGCAGACAGAGTCTAGCTCGTTCACAGGCTCATGCCCAGGATGTGGATTATTGTTTTTATCTAACTGTATTTCAAGTGGATTCAAAGGCCCGCAATATTTATAGCCGGGAAGTGTCCAGCCTTTGTTTGGATGAGGAAGCTTTTCTATCAGTCCATGTGAATCTAACTTACCACCAGAGCGTTGCATTATTTTATTTTAAATTTTCTTTTTAAAAAAATGACAGATCAGAAACTTAAAAAACTCTACTACAGCGACAAAGGATTCTTTGTAGGAAAAAATGCAGTCACCAAACTCGCAGAACTAAGTAAGGAACCAAAAGCTAAAGTAGAAAAGTGGCTCTCTAAGCAAGCAGTCTACCAAGTCTATTTCCCACCTGTTCAATTTACGAGACCTCACTTTAGCATCTATAAACCTAATGAAGCGCACCAAGCAGACTTATTGTTTCTCCCCAATGACTCAGGTTACAAGTATGCTCTTACAATTATTGACATTGCTTCCAGATATAAGGAAGCTCGCCCACTCAAGACGAAGAAGTCAGAGGTTGTTGCCAGCGCACTGCAAGATATTTATAAAAACTCACCCCTTAGTTACCCTGAAATGTTCATGACCGACCCGGGTAAGGAATTCATGGGTGCAGTGAAATCCCTTATGGAAAAGCACAATACAGAGATTCGCTATGGCAGAACAAACTTGCACAGAGACCAAGCGTACGTTGAGAGATTCAATCTAACTCTAGCCAAGAGGCTATTCACTAAGCAGACAGCTGAGGAGCTGAAACTAAAAAGTGGTCAGTACTATTCAAAATGGACAGACCGGCTCCCCACTGTTATAGAGCAACTGAACAATGAAGTCACACGTATGACTGGATTGAAACCGTCCCATGCAATTAAACAAGACACTGTCGAACTTAAGTCATCTCATAAAACAGACAACAACACGACAACCCCACACAACACACACAACACAAAACACACCTCGAACTACCCTAAGCTTCCAGGAGTTGAATCACCATACATACTGACAAACTCTGAGTTTCTACGCTTTTTATATCTACCTGGAGAGCTAGAGAAAGACACCAAAAGAAGAGCTACAGATCCATACTTCAGCCTTGATGTACATAAAATAGACAGACATTTTACCTCCGACTCTGGAGACTATTACTTTTTATCTCAAACCTTTAACCCTAAATCCCCCACGCGGTCATTCACTAGAGCTGAACTCCTAGTGATACCAGCTGACACGGAAATTAATTAAAATATTAAAATAAAAAATGACAAAGATTGAAACCAGAACCATCAATAAACTCAATAAAATCATTGAATCAAAGAAACCAGGTCTTATATCAATTAAAGGTATCAAAGTAAAAATCGATCCCACGCAGCAAATACTTCAGTGTAATGAGCAAAGACACAGCATCACAGATGAAAAGTCAGGAGGAATCCTACCATTAGCAGCTCTTATTCCGATCATTGCAGGCGCTGTGAGTGCCGCAGGTGGTGTAGCTGGAGGTGTAGCAACTGCTGTTAAAGCTGGGAATGATAGAGCCCACCAGCTAGAATTGCAAAAGATTGCAAGAGACAAAGGTATAACAATTAAGGCAGGAGAGGGCTGCCCCGATTGTGATGATCATGATGATTTTGAGCATGAAAATTCTGTAAGCAAGTCTGACATTGTCAAAGCCATCATGACACTGCACAATGCTGGGTTTACAATAATGCGCATGTGATGAGGTTTAAAACCCCACTTTATCCAGCTTCATAAACCTAATACTACTGATAGGATGTAGAAACAGTTCAACTTTTCTATCAGGGTGGTCACCCTCAAAAATTTTTTTTATTTTAGAGAAAAAAAATGCCAAAAGCCAATCCAGCAAGAGATTTAGTTAACAAATATTTTTCAAAAGGCGTCTCATTTCAAGACAAAAGTAATTCACTAAGAGAAGCATACAAACAAAAGTTCAACACCGACCCTGGTCACCTGGGAAGCTATGAAAAACAGTTGGAAATCATCAATCAATTAGAATCCAACCAGTATGCGCCTATAAAAAATCCTGCAAAGGAACACCAAGAGAGGAGTCGCAACTTAGTTAACAAATACGAAACTCTCACTGGTGAAAAAACAAAGTACCCACAAAATAAGCAGGAACAAGAGAAATTAGAGCAATTAATCCATTTAAAAGAGTCGGAGCTTGCCATTGAAGAGATTAATTTTGCACAGAGGAAGTTTACAGAACATTACATAGAGTACACAATCCCAATAAACAGCACCACCGCAAACATCTACGACTATAAAGACAGCATCCAATCAGTTGTTGATCACACACTCAAAACACGCAAGACCTTTAAACTACAGATATCATTCAAGATTGCGTTTTATATGCCTGCAAAACCCACTGAGCATCTCGAGTATTACATGACAACAAAGGCAAAGCCATTCACCCCTACTGACACACTGGATCCTTTCCTTCAAGATGTCACTAAGAAAATTGAAGCGTTTACATCCAGAGGTTCCGGATGGGTCGTGGGAGGGATTCAAAGAGCGACTGTCATGGTCATGAAATATGACCCACTTAAAGCCTCCTCTTATATAGAGCTCCCGCATAAGCTAGCCGGTAAAAAAGCTTGCATAAATGTTAAAAATAAAGACAATTGCTGTGCTCTATGGGCAGTTCTTTCTGCACTTCTTTATGATAGTGTCCCTCACCACCCCGAAAGAACCTCAAATTATCAAAATTATTTCAACTACTATCTCATCGAATGCGAAAAGAAGGGAATCAGGTTTGACAAAGGAGGCTTGGCGATTCTCAGATCCCAAAGCTAGAAGAAGTGTTTAATAACAAAATTAGAATCACAGTCTTTGAGTGGAGTGAAAAAACTGAGAAAGTTCAACCGGTCAGATGTAGCAAAGACGTTTTAGATCCTGAGGGGAAAAGGCGGACTGAAGTGGATCTTCTAGTGATTGGTAATTTACTAGAGGAGGCTCACTATGTTTGGATTAAAGATCTTTCAAGACTCATTCACAAGCAGTTGAATAATCATCACGAGGCTGTTGCCATCTGCCGCTTGTGCCTTAAGCATTACAGTGGACCTGAACGCTTTGAAAAACTAACAGAGCATGAATTATCATGCGAGGATCACCCGACAAACTGCTCTCTTCCTTCAGCTGAAGAGAAGTATCTCCGGTTTAAGAACTATCACAAGATGGAGAAGCTCCCATTTGTTGTATATGCTGATTTCGAATGCTCAATCATGCCGGAAACACAAAAACAAACTCAAAAACAAACTCAAACTCAAAAACAAACTCAAACTCAAAAACATGTCCCCAATTCAGTAGCATATGCCTTTATTAATACAAAAGGACTTGTTGAGTATAATTATTTCTTTGGAGAGCAGTGTGTGGAGCAGTTTATTGCCAGAATGTTAGAGTTGCAAAGAGTGATTAGCACCCTTCAACCTGTTCCAATAATGATGACTGAGGAGGATGAAAGCAATTTCCTATCAGCAACTCATTGCCACATCTGCAGGAAACATTTAACTTGCACTAATATTAAAAACCCCACCGTTAGGGACCACTGCCACTTTACTGGGAAATTTAGAGGTGCAGCGCATAACACCTGTAATCTAAAGCTAAAATCGAACATTCATGATCTAACGATATTTTGTCACAACGCAAAGAACTATGACATGCATTTAATAGTTGAAAAAATCGGCATGATTCCAGACATACACCTTGACTGCATCGCAGAGAACAAGGAGAAGTTTAAGTGTGTTGATATTAAACAGGATAATTCGGGTACAGGTAAAATAAGACTGAAGGATTCATATCAATTTCTAGCTGCCAGTCTAGACGAACTAAGCAAGAATCTAAAAGATGAACAATGTACATATACAAAGATGTTTGCAAGTAAAATTAACAACACTGATGAATCATTTAAACTTTTAAGAAAGAAAGGCTTCTACCCCTATGAAAATATTACTGGGTATCACGTATTTGAAGAAGGTTTACCACCACAGGAGAAGTTCTTTTCAAAGCTAACAGACTCTGGAATCTCTGACAAAGACTATGAGCACGCGAAGCATGTCTATAATTACTTTAATTGTCAAAACTTCTTCCAGTATCACCTGCTTTACCTCTTCACAGATGTGTTTCTGCTGGCCGATGTGTTTGAAACCTTCAGATACACCTGGTACACAGCATATGGCCTCGATCCAGCACATTATGTGTCTCTGCCTGCCACTAGCTGGGAATCTTTGCTTAAAATGAAATGGGATCAAGATCCAGATTGGTACATTGAACTTCTTACAGACATTGACATGTACAATTTTGTCGAATCGTCAAAGCGAGGGGGATCTCAATTTGCGTTAACAGGTATGCAAAAGCAAACAATCCCTACATTGAATCTTACAATAAGGAGCAGCCCTCAAACTACATTACTTACTTGGACGCTAATAATCTCTACGGGTGGGCGATGAGTCAAGATCTTCCAGTTAGAGATTTTCGATGGCTACCCTCATCAGAATTCAAAGGACTTTTCATTGGCTGCCATTTATGAGGTTGATGTTTACATTCCACCAGAGCTTCACGACTATTTCTCTGACTTTCCACCCTTCCCAGAGAACATCAAGTGCCCGAAAATAATCGAAACTCCCAATGATAATAATGGAACTTGGCACCTGTCAGGAACAGAAAAAGAACATACAGAGAAACTAACACAGAATCTAAACAACAAGACACGTTACAAAATCCATTACAAACTGCTTCAGTATTTTATCTCACTTGGTTGCAGGGTCACCAAAGTTCACAGGGCTCTTACATTTACAGAGGAAGCGTGGATGAAACCCTACATTGATAAGAACACCCAGTTTAGGACCAAAGCAACCAACGACTTTGACAAGAACCTCTTTAAGTTGGCCAACAACTCTGTCTATGGCAAGACTCTTGAGAATGAGCGGAAAAGAACAAACCTGAAACTTGTTACCTCATCAGAGCCTGCTGTTATTCAGGCAAATATGTCAAAGCCAACATTCAAAGAACTCCATATCTTTAATAGCTACTTAGGTGTGATCATATTTTACAAAACCAAGGTGACGCTGCGCAAGCCGATCTATACAGGTGTCACTGTTCTCGACGAATCAAAACGTCTGATGTACCAGTTCTTCTATGGCATGAAGCAGCAGTACAAGGATAAAATGAAACTCTTGTACACTGACACAGACAGTTTTATTATGGACATTCAAACAGAAGACATTTATCAGGACATGCTGCAGCAAAAAGATTGTTTGACTTGTCTGAGTATGATGAATCTTTCAGGACACAGAATGGCGATCAAGTGTTTGACGCCACTAACAAGAAAGTGATTGGGAAAATGAAGGACGAGATTGCTGGTGACATAATCACTGAATTCATTGGGTTGAGAGCAAAGTCCTATTTTGTAAAATGTGAGTCGTCAGACCCAATTAAAAAATCAAAGGGAATTCCGAAACGTGTGGTTAGGAAGGAAATTAATGAAGCTGAATACAGAGACGCCTTGAATTGCAACAAAAAGACATCACATGAGTTCTCAAAGCTACAATCTAAAAACCATATTATTCACACAATTCAGCAAAAGAAGATTGGACTGTCAGGTGCAGATAACAAGAGATTCATTTTTGATGACAACATTAACAGTCTACCGTTCGGGCACTGGAGATTAGGTTTAGGAGGTGGAGATTAAGCTTAGGAGGTTTGGTTTAGGAGGTGGAGTTTAGGTTTAGGTTTAAGAGAAAGTTTAATAAACCTCATAAAAAAATGACGACAAATAACTTTCTTGAAGATTTGGCTAACGAACTGGAAATCCCAAACTTTAGAGGAATATTTATGAGAGACACTCTGCCTGATTTTCCTCTAAGAAAAGAATGCGGCATCATGAACTTTGACACTACCGATAAGCCAGGATCTCATTGGGTTTGCTGGGTGATTGATCCCGATCGCAAGCACAAGTGTTATTACTTCGATAGCTATGGGACGGCAGTACCAGAAGAGCTAAGAAATTATATGAAGGGAAAAAATAATAAAAAAAATTTATCGCTCAGACTTTATTCTCCAAGGTCTTAGCAGTGATATTTGCGGTGAGCTGTGCATGACTGTTTTGTATGCAATGACCAAAAACACGAAAGACCTACAAGGAAATTATTCTTGGCTGTGTTTCATAGGGGTTCATTGTGCATTTCTCGTCGTCCTTCTTACGTTCTTGCCGAATTTTTCGCCACTTTCTTTCCGCATAATGTTGAAGAACTTTCTCGAGTTCATTTCTCAGCTGACTCATGTCATCAGTACCGACCATGTTCAAGTTCATTCGAATTGATTGTTCATAAAGATCCTGAATGGTTTTGAACTCATCCTCTGAAATGAACTTATCCTCGATTGCCCTTGAAATGTACCCTATGATTGAAGTGTGCACCCCTTTCTCTTTTACTTGCTTCTCCTGTAGCTGCTTTAGTTTTTTTCGCCTGTTTCGCGCTAATGCTCCAGTAATTGCTGAAATAAGTCCACATGCAGCACCCACAGAGCCGAGTGGGATTGCGATTGGGGCTGTGATGACTGGCAACACTGAGACAGCTGCAGCAGATCCAGATAGAACAGACACAGATCCTAGAATCATATTGCTGTAGTCGAAAAATTTACAGTGGTTGTCATAGCGCTTAATTTTCTTTGTGTTGTGGAAAATATTTTTTTCAAGATCATCACGCATTTTTTGAATCTCCACTAGTCGAAACTGCTGAGAGTTACAAGTAATGACGGGGTAGAGTTTTTGTTGCTCATATTGGGGTGCATTCAGATTCGGTGCCAGGTTTTGTGTGTTCGAATTCGGTGCCATTGAGTTTGGTGCTGTCGGTATTTTAGGTTCAACGTATTGAGACTGATCGTATAGAGAATTTTGTTGGGCCATTTTTTTTCTCTAGAAAAAATAAAAAAAATTATAAAACTATCCGGTTGAAAGATCTGTTTTCTTTTTGATAATTCCATCTGCACCGCCGGTTGTCTAGGCGGCTCTCGTGACGCCGGAGGATCGCGAGTCCAGCAGGCAGCGGCTGGGCGGCTGACGTTTGAGAGCGTGCCGGATTACTCCGTCGGGGTCCAGAGCTCCTTCTACTCGATCTGTAGACATGACCGGACGAGCAGCAGATTCTGCTTCATCAATAGCAATATCACGAAGATTGAGTGTTCTCTCCAGACGATCAAGCCTCCTTATTATTTTACCCCAAGAGCTATACATTCCGTTTAGATAGCTACTGTGTGATACATCCTTTCTCTTTAATGCTTCAAGACTTTCTTTAATTCTATCATGCAACGATGTTGACTGAGTCATGAACTCTTCTAAATTATTGACTTTAACTGTGTTGGTTGCGACGTTTTCTTTAATTCTATCATGCAACGCTGTTGACCGAGTCATGAACTCTTCTAAATTATTTACTTTAGCTGTGTTTGTGAAAACTCCTCCTTCGAGAATACGCATCCGTCTATCAATGGAATTTCCGCAGAAGATTAACTGATGATCTCAAGCCGTTGATTAGCGAGACTATCGAAGTTATTTCTGACCTTAGTTCATTAGTTGCGTTTAACAACGGCACATAAAGCTTATCACTTCAAACTTCTGCTAGCTACTTTAAGCCTGAGATCTTCCATGTTTATTTGCAATGGTGATGGAGCGCTCTAGGGCTTTCAGTCTGTTTTTATTCAGTTTGATCTCTGGGATCTTTTCGTCGCTGTTGATATATCGCCTGTCAAGGATGGATATCTGAGCTGATGTAAGAGCGCTGTTGCCAGAAATGGATTCACCTGCAAAGTTTATCGACATCTTTTAATAGCAAATTTTAAATTACAGTTCTTTTTTCTTTGCTGATAATCACAAACTGGTAAGGCTGATTCCACTTGTCATAGCAAAGATTAACGAATTCCTCTTGTGAAATCTTTCTGCTTGAGTTTTTTGTTGGATTTATGAAATAGGCAGGCGCAATGACCTCATTGTAAAATCTTTTTAACCTGTCCTGTGGAATGGTTGGAAACAGGAGAATCAGATTGCAGTTCCCACGAATTGTTTTGTTCGGGAGCTCGACGCAATTCTGTGCAATGTAAATTACATTACAATTGTTATGTCGCCCTCTTGTAAAATAGTTTTCTATCTGCTTCTGTGGGCCTGTCATACAATCATCAAAACGATCAAATGCTTTCTCCCCTTTTCTAGCTCATCTGGTTGGGGTAGAAGTTTGGTCTTTGATCAGCCTGTGGATCTCCATAGGTGAACACTTTAATGTTCTGCCATTTTTCATTGTCTTTGAGGTGCTTTGCATATTCAGCAGCTACAATTTCAGGGTTACTGGGAAGGCTCATTTGGTTATTAAAACATGCAATAATGTCCTCTTTGTGCAGTTTGTTTTGCAATCCAGAAATCAGCATTTATACTCATCTTGATACAGTGTGGGAGAGTAGATGTGCAGAGTGTCATAGTCGATAAAGCCAGGTCTAAGAAGCATGTTAAAGACTCTGAATGTTTTACCTGAACCTGATGAACCAACAACAATGCATCTGAAGTGACTCGGGATTGACTCGTGATGAGAAAACTTAATCTGATTACGCGTCCAGTGAGGATTGAAGTCGTTTGAAAAGTCCATTTTTTCTATGATGAAAAAAATTTAAATAATAAATAATTTAGATGTGTCATTTCGGGACTTAGATGTGTCATTTTGGGACTTAGATGTGTCATTTTGGTACTTAATGTGTCATTTTCGGGACTTAGATGTGTCATTTCGGGACTTAGATGTGTCATTTTGGGACTTAGATGTGTCATTTTGGGACTTAGATGTGTCATTGTACTCCTCGGAAAGTACCCTTTAGTCAAATTTGAAACCACTTCTTTTTTAATGGCTAGCCCTCATCTTCTCATAGCTGCAGGGTCCACACTGCTGTCTGGATTTGGGGCCAATGGAGCCAGCGGGGCAGTGGAGGCTGAATCTCTTGTTTAGGTGTTACAGTATCCTTTATCTTTTTGGCTGCTGTGGCTACACTGCAGCCGCTTCGGCAACGTTCTTGATGTTCTCTTTGTTCTCTCCAATGACCTTAAAATCTTGGCCCCCTGAGCGATCAAATCGGCAAGCCTTCCCAGAGCGTTCTTTTCTTGGATAGTGGCCTGCAGGGAAAAGTCCAGATCCGCGTTTAATGAGATTAAGTTCCTCTTTGTCATAGTATTTGTCCACGTCTTTCTCAAAAAGTAATCGGCATTTTTACTTGAAATAAATTATTTTTTGTTGAACGCGAAAGCAGAAGCTCTCTCGCCCGTTTGTCAATATACTTCTTTTCCATCATTTTGTCCAGGATGTTGACAAATTCTTTTCTATTTCATCTTTCATTCCGGTCTTTGCTGCTCCTAGAAGAACCGCTACTCGCTTGTAGATTTCAGAAATTCCTTTTCCTGTTGAGGGCGGTTGGTCTTGGGGTTGTGGAGTTGCGTTGG